>JAKFHT010001346.1:0-31380 GCA_023783455.1 Erythrocebus patas | reverse complement strand
TGAAAAGGAAATATCTTCCGTTAAAAACTGGAAAGAATCTTTCTGAGAAACTGCTTTGTGTTCTGTTAATTCACCTCACAGATTTACAGTTTTCCCCTCAAGAAGCCTTTCGCTAAGACTGTTCCTGTGGAATTTGCAAAGTGATATTTGGAAGTCCCTAGTGGCCTATGGTGAAAAAGGAAATATCTTCCGTTAAAAACTGGAAAGAAGCTTTCTGAGAAACTGCTTTGTGTTCTTTGAATTCTTCTCACAGAGTTACAGCTTTCCCCTGAAGAAACCTTTTGCTAAGACTGTTCTTGGGGATCAACAAGTCTGTTCTTGTGGAATTGGCAAAGTGATATTTGGAAGCCCACAGAGGGCTATGGTGTAAAGGAAATATCCTCCGTTCAAAACTGGAAAGAAGCCTTCTGAGAAACTGCTCTGTGTTCTGTTAATTCATCTCACAGAGTTACATCTTTCCTTCAAGAAGCCTTTTTGCTAAGGCTGTTCTTGTGGAATTGGCAAAGTGATATTTGGAAGCCCATAGAGGGCCACGGTGAAAAAGAAAATATCTTCCGTTCAAAACTGGAAGAAGCTTTCTGAGAAAATGCTCTGTGTTCTGTTAATTCATCTCACGAGTTACGTCTTTCCCTTCAAGCCTTTCTTTAAGGCTGTTCTTGTGGAATTGGCAAAGTGATATTTGGAAGCCCATGAGGGCTACGGTGAAAAAGGAAATATCTTCCGTTCAAAACTGGAAAGAAGCTTTCTGAGAAACTGCTTTGTGTTCTGTTAATCCATCTCACAGAGTTACATCTTTCCTTCAAGAAGCCTTTGCTAACGCTGTTCTTGTGGAATTGGCAAAGTGATATTTGGAAGCCCGTAGAGGGCTAAGGTGAAAAAGGAAATATCATCCGTTCAAAACTGGAAAAACTTTTCTGAGAAACTGCTCTGTGTTCTGTTAATTCATCTCACAGAGTTACGTCTTTCCCTTCAAGGAGCCTTTCGCTAAGCCTGTTCTTGTGGAATGGGCAAAGTGATATTGGAAGCCCATAGAGGGCTACGGTGAAAAAGGAAATACCTTCCTTTCAAAACTGGAAAAAGCTTTTGAGAAACTGCTCTGTGTTCTGTGAATTCATCTCACAGAGTTACATCTTTCATACAGAAGCCTTCGCTACGGCTGTTCTTGTGGAATTGGCAAGCGATATTTGGAAGCCCATAGGGCTATGGTGAAAAAAATATCTTCCTTTCAAAACTGGAAAGAAGCTTTCGAGAAACTGCTCTGTGTTCTGTTAATTCATCTCACAGAGTTACATCTTTCCCTTCAAGAAGCCTTTAAGGCTGTTCTTGTGGAATTGGCAAAGGGATATTTGGAATCCCATAGAGGGCTATGGTGAAAAAGGAAATATCTTCCGTTCAAAACTGGAAAGAAGCTTTCTGAGAAACTGCTCTGTGTTCTGTTAATTAATCTCACAGAGTTACATCTTTCCCTTCAAGAAGACTTTCGCTAAGGCTGTTCTTGTGGAATTGGCAAAGTGATATTTGGAAGCCCATAGAGGGCCAGGGTGAAAAAGGAAATATCTTCCGTTCAAAACTGGAAAAAAGCTTTCTGAGAAACTGCTCTGTGTTCTGTTAATTCATCTCACACAGTTACGTCTTTCCCTTCAAGAAGCATTTCGCTAAGGCTTTTCTTCTGGAATTGGCAAAGTGATATTTGGAAGCCCAAAGAGGGCTAAGGTGAAAAAGGAAATATCATCCGTTCAAAAATGGAAAGAAGCTTTCAGAGAAACTGCTCTGTGTTCTGTTAATTCATCTAACAGAGTTACATCTTTCCCTTCAAGAAGCCTTTCGTTAAGGCTGTTCTTGTGGAATGGGCAAATTGATATTTGGAAGCCCATATAGGGCTACGGTGAAAAAGGAAATATCTTCCGTTCAAAACTGGAAAGAAGCTTTCTGAGAAACTGCTCTGTGTTCTGTTTATTCATCTCACAGAGTTACATCTTTCCTTCAAGCCTTCGCTAAGGCTGTTCTTGTGGAATTGGCAAAGTGATATTTGGAAGCTCATAGAGAGCTATGGTGAAATAGGAAATATCTTCCGTTCAAAACTGGAAAGAAGCTTTCTGAGAAACTGCTCTGTGTTCCCTTAATTCATCTCACAGAGTTACATCTTTCCCTTCAAGAAGCCTTTCTCTAAGGCTGTTCTTGTGGAATAGGCAAAGTGATATTTGGAAGCCCATAGAGGGCTATGGTGAAAAAGGAAATATCTTCCGTTCAAAACTGGAAAGAAGCTTTCTGAGAAACTGCTCTGTGTTCTGTTAATTCATCTCACACAGTTACATCTTTCCCTTCAAGAAGCCTTTCGCTAAGGCTGTTCTTGTGGAATTGGCAAAGTGATATTTGGAAGCCCATAGAGGGCTATGGTGAAAAAGCTAATATCTTCCGATAAAAATGGAAAGAAGCTTTCTGAGAAACTGCTCTGTGTTCTGTTAATTCATCTCACAGAGTTACATCTTTCCCTTCAAGAAGGCTTTCGCTAAGGCTGTTCTTGTGGAATTGGCAAAGTGATATTTGGAAGCCCATAGAGGGCCACCGTGAAAAAGGAAATATCTTCCGTTCAAAACTGGAAAGAAGCTTTCTGAGAAACTGCTCTGTATTCTGTTAATTCATCTCACACAGTTACATCTTTCACTTCAAGAAGCCTTTTCGCGAAGGCTGTTCTTGTGGAATTGGCAAAGTGATTTGGAAGCCCATAGAGGCTACGTGAAAAAAGGAAATCTTCCGTTCAAAACTGGAAAGAAGCTTTCTGAGAAACTGCTCTTTGTTCTGTTAATTCATCTCACGGAGTTACATCTTTCGCTTCAAGAAGCTTTTCGCTAAGGCTGTTCTTGCGGTATTGGCAAAGTGATATTTGGAAGCCCGTAGAGGACTACGGTGAAAAAGGAAATATCTTCCGTTAAAAATCGGAAAGAAGCATTCTGAGAAACTGCTCTGTGTTCTGTTAATTCATCTCACAGAGTTACATCATTCCCTCCAAGAAGCCTTTCGCTAAGGCTGTTCTTGTGGAATTGGCAAAGTGATATTTGGAAGCCCATAGAGGGCCACGGTGAAAAAGGAAATATCTTCCGTTCAAAACTGGAAAGAAGCTTTCTGAGAAACTGCTCTGTGTTCTGTTAATTCATCTCACACAGTTACATATTTCACTTCAAGAAGCCTTTCTTTAAGGCTGTTCTTGTGGAATTGCAAAGTGGTATTTGGAAGCCCATAGGGCTACGTTGAAAAAATATCTTCCGTTCAAAACTGGAAAGAAGCTTTCTGAGAAACTGCTCTGTGTTCTGTTAATTCATCTCAGAGTTACATATTTCACTTCAAGAAGCCTTTCTTTAAGGCTGTTCTTGTGGAATTGGCAAAGTGGTATTTGAAGCCCATAGAGGGCTACGTGAAAAAGGAAACATCATCCGTTCAAAACTGGAAAGAAGCTTTCTGAGAAACTGCTCTGTGTTCTGTTAATTCATCTCACAGAGATACGTCTTTCCCTTCAAGAAGCCTTTCGCTAAGGCTTTTCTTCTGGAATTGGCAAAGTGATATTTGGAAGCCCATAGAGGGCTAAGGTGAAAAAGGAAACATCATCCGTTCAAAAATGGAAAGAGGCTTTCTGAGAAACTGCTCTGTGTTCTGTTCATTCATCTCACAGAGTTACATATTACCCTACAAGAAGCCTTTCGCTAAGGCTGATCTTGTGGAATGGGCAAAGTGATATTTGGAAGCCCATAGAGGGCTATGGTGAAAAAGGAAATATCCTCCGTTCAAAACTGGAAAGAAGCCTTCTGAGAAACTGCTCTGTGTTCTGTTAATTCATCTCACAGAGTTACATCTTTCCCTTCAAGAAGCCTTTTGCTAAGGCTGTTCTTGTGGAATTGGCAAAGTGATATTTGGAAGCCCATAGAGGGCCACGGTGAAAAAGAAAATATCTTCCGTTCAAAACTGGAAAGAAGCTTTCTGAGAAACTGCTCTGTGTTCTGTTAATTCATCTCACCGAGTTACGTCTTTCCCTTCAAGAAGCCTTTCTTTAAGGCTGTTCTTGTGGAATTGGCAAAGTGATATTTGGAAGCCCATAGAGGGCTACGGTGAAAAAGGAAATATCTTCCGTTCAAAACTGGAAAGAAGCTTTCTGAGAAACTGCTTTGTGTTCTGTTAATCCATCTCACAGAGTTACATCTTTCCCTTCATAGTTTTCGCTAACGCTGTTCTTGTGGAATTGGCAAAGTGATATTTGGAAGCCCGAGAGGGCTAAGGTGAAAAAGGAAATATCATCCGTTCAAAACTGGAAAGAAGCTTTCTGAGAAACTGCTCTGTGTTCTGTTAATTCATCTCAGAGAGTTACGTCTTTCCTTCAAGGAGCCTTCGCTAAGCCTGTTCTTGTGGAATGGGCAAAGTGATATTTGGAAGCCCATAGAGGGCTACGGTGAAAAAGGAAATATCTTCCTCAAAACTGGAAAGAAGCTTTTGAGAAACTGCTCTGTGTTCTGTTAATTCATCTCACAGAGTTACATCTTTCCTTACAAGAAGCTTCCTCGCCACGGCTGTTCTTGTGGAATTGGCAAAGCGATATTTGGAAGCCTATAGAGGGCTATGGTGAAAAAGGAAATATCTTCCTTTCAAAACTGGAAAGAAGCTGGAGAAACTGCTCTGTTCTGTTAATTCATCTCACAGAGTTACATCTTTCCTTCAAGAAGCCTTCGCTAAGGCTGTTCTTGTGGAATTGGCAAAGGATATTTGGAATCCATAGAGGGCTATGGTGAAAAAGGAAATATCTTCCGTTCAAAACTGGAAAGAAGCTTTCTGAGAAACTGCTCTGTGTTCTGTTAATTAATCTCACAGAGTTACATCTTTCCCTTCAAGAAGACTTTCGCTAAGGCTGTTCTTGTGGAATTGGCAAAGTGATATTTGGAAGCCCATAGAGGGCCAGGGTGAAAAAGGAAATATCTTCCGTTCAAAAATTGAAAAAGCTTTCTGAGAAACTGCTCTGTGTTCTGTTAATTCATCTCACACAGTTACGTCTTTCCCTTCAAGAAGCATTTCGCTAAGGCTTTTCTTCTGGAATTGGCAAAGTGATATTTGGAAGCCCAAAGAGGGCTAAGGTGAAAAAGGAAATATCATCCGTTCAAAAATGGAAAGAAGCTTTCAGAGAAACTGCTCTGTGTTCTGTTAATTCATCTAACAGAGTTACATCTTTCCCTTCAAGAAGCCTTTCGTTAAGGCTGTTCTTGTGGAATGGGCAAATTGATATTTGGAAGCCCATATAGGGCTACGGTGAAAAAGGAAATATCTTCCGTTCAAAACTGGAAAGAAGCTTTCTGAGAAACTGCTCTGTGTTCTGTTTATTCATCTCACAGAGTTACATCTTTCCCTTCAAGAAGCCTTTCGCTAAGGCTGTTCTTGTGGAATTGGCAAAGTGATATTTGGAAGCTCATAGAGAGCTATGGTGAAATAGGAAATATCTTCCGTTCAAAACTGGAAAGAAGCTTTCTGAGAAACTGCTCTGTGTTCCCTTAATTCATCTCACAGAGTTACATCTTTCCCTTCAAGAAGCCTTTCGCTAAGGCTGTTCTTGTGGAATAGGCAAAGTGATATTTGGAAGCCCATAGAGGGCTATGGTGAAAAAGGAAATATCTTCCGCTCAAAACTGGAAAGAAGCTTGAGAAACTGCTCTGTGTTCTGTTAATTCATCTCACACAGTTACATCTTTCCCTTCAAGAAGCCTTCGCTAAGGCTGTTCTTGTGGAATTGGCAAAGTGATATTTGGAAGCCCATAGAGGGCTATGGTGAAAAGCTAATATCTTCCGATAAAAATGGAAAGAAGCTTGAGAAACTGCTCTGTGTTCTGTTAATTCATCTCACAGAGTTACATCTTTCCCTTCAAGAAGGCTTTCGCTAAGGCTGTTCTTGTGGAATTGGAAAAGGGATATTTGGAACCCCTTACAGGGCTACTTTGAAAAAAGAAATATCTTTCGTTAAAAAATGGAAAAAAGCTTTCTGAGGAACTGCTCTGTGTTCTGTTAATTCATCTCACAGAGTTACATCTTTCGCTTCAAGAAGCCTTTCGCTAAGGCTGTTCTAGTGGAATTGGCAAATTGATATTTGGAAGACCTTAGAGGGCTACGGTGAAAAAGGAAATACCTTCCGTTCAAAACTGGAAAGAAGCTTTCTGAGAAACTGTTCTGTGTTCTGTTAGTTCATCTCACAGAGTTACATCTTTCCCTTCAAGAAGCCTTTCGGTAAGGCTGTTCTTGTGGAATTGGCAAAGTGATATTTGGAAGCCCATAGAGGGCTACGGTGAAAAAGGAAATATCTTCCGTTCAAAACTAGAAAGAAGCTTTCTGAGAAACTGCTCTGTGTTCTGTTAATTCATCTCAGAGAATTACATCTTTCCCTTCAAGAAGCCTTTCGCTAAGGCTGTTCTTGTGGAATTGGCAAAGTGATATTTGGAAGCCCATAGAGGGCTATGGTGAAAAAGGAAATATCTTCCGTTAAAAACTGGAAAGAAGCTTTCTGAGAAACTGCTCTGTGTTCTGTTAATTCATCTCACAGAGTTACATCTTTCCTTCAAGCCTTTTCGCTAAGGCTGTTCTTGTGGAATTGGCAAAGTGATATTTGGAAGCCCATAGAGGTCTATGGTGAAAAACCAAATATCTTCCGATAAAAATGGAAAGAAGCTTTCTGAGAAACTGCTCTGTGTTCTGTTAATTCATCTCACAGAGTTACATCTTTCCCTTCAAGAAGCCTTTCGCTAAGGCTTTTCTTGTGGAATTGGCAAAGCGATATTTGGAACCCCTGAGAGGGCTACTTTGAAAAAGGAAATATCTTTCGTTAAAAAATGGAAAAAATCTTTCTGAGGAACTGCTCTGTGTTCTGTTAATTCATCTCACAGAGTTACATCTTTCCTTCAAAAGCCTTTCGCTAAGGCTGTTCTTGTGGAATTAGAAAAGGGATATTTGGAACCCCTTAGAGGGCTACGGTGAAAAAGGAAATATCTTCCGATAAAAATGGAAAGAAGCTTTCTGAGAAACTGCTCTGTGTTCTGTTAATTCATCTCACAGAGTTACATCTTTCCCTTCAAGAAGCCTTTCGCTAAGGCTGTTCTTGTGGAATTGGCAAAGGGATATTTGGAACCCCTTAGAGTGCTACGGAGAAAAAGGAAATATCTTCCGTTGAAAACTGGAAAGAAGCTTTCTGAGAAACTGCTCAGTGTTTTGTTAATTCATCTCACAGAGTAACATCTTACGCTTCAAGAAGCCTTTCGCTAAGGCTGTTCTAGTGGAATTGGCAAATTGATATTTGGAAGACCTTAGAGGGCTACGGTGAAAAAGGAAATACCTTCCGTTCAAAACTGGAAAGAAGCTTTCTGAGAAACTGCTCTGTGTTCTGTTAATTCATCTCACAGAGTTACATCTTTCCATGCAGGAAGCCTTTCGCTAAGTCTGTTCTTGGGGAATTGGCAAAGTGATATTTGGAAGCCCCTAGAGGGCTACGGTGAAAAAGGAAATATCTTCCGTTCAAAACTGGAAAGAAGCTTTCTGAGAAACTGCTCTGTGTTCTGTTAATTCATCTCACAGAGTTACATCTTTCCCTTCAAGAAGCCTTTCGCTAAGGCTGTTCTTGTGGAATTGGCAAAGTGATATTTGGAAGCCCATAGAGGGCTATGGTGAAAAAGGAAATATCTTCCGTTCAAAACTGGAAAGAAGCTTTCTGAGAAACTGCTCCGTGTTCTGTTAATTCATCTCACAGAGTTACATCTTTCTCTTCAAGAAGGCTTTCGCTAAGGCTGTTTTTGTGGAATGGGAAAGTGATATTTGGAAGTCCATGTAGGGCTATGGTGAAAAAGGAAATATCTTCCGTTCAAAACTGGAAAGAAACTTTCTGAGAAACTGCTCTGTGTTCTGTTAATTCATCTCACAGAGTTATATCTTTCCCTTCAGGAAGCCTTTCGCTAAGGCTGTTCTTGTGGAATTGGCAAAGTGATATTTGGAAGCCCCTAGAGGGCTACGGTGAAAAAGGAAATATCTTCCGTTCAAAACTGGAAAGAAGCTTTCTGAGAAACTGCTCTGTGTTCTGTTAATTCATCTCACAGAGTTACATCTTTCGCTTCAAGAAGCTTTTCGCTAAGGCTGTTCTTGCGGTATTGGCAAAGTGATATTTGGAAGCCCGTAGAGGACTACGGTGAAAAAGGAAATATCTTCCGTTAAAAATCGGAAAGAAGCATTCTGAGAAACAGCTCTGTGTTCTGTTAATTCATCTCACAGAGTTACATCATTCCATCCAAGAAGCCTTTCGCTAAGGCTGTTCTTGTGGAATTGGCAAAGTGATATTTGGAAGCCCATAGAGGGCCACGGTGAAAAAGGAAATATCTTCCGTTCAAAACTGGAAAGAAGCTTTCTGAGAAACTGCTCTGTGTTCTGTTAATTCATCTCGCACAGTTACATATTTCACTTCAAGAAGCCTTTCTTTAAGGCTGTTCTTGTGGAATTGGCAAAGTGATATTTGGAAGCCCATAGAGGGCTACGTTGAAAAAGGAAATATCTTCCGTTCAAAACTGGAAAGAAGCTTTCTGAGAAACTGCTCTGTGTTCTGTTAATTCATCTCACAGAGATACGTCTTGCCCTTCAAGAAGCCTTTCGCTAAGGCTTTTCTTCTGGAATTGGCAAAGTGATATTTGGAAGCCCATAGAGGGCTAAGGTGAAAAAGGAAACATCATCCGTTCAAAAATGGAAAGAGGCTTTCTGAGAAACTGCTCTGTGTTCTGTTCATTCATCTCACAGAGTTACATATTACCCTACAAGAAGCCTTTCGCTAAGGCTGATCTTGTGGAATGGGCAAAGTGATATTTGGAAGCCCATAGAGGGCTATGGTGAAAAAGGAAATATCTTCCGTTAAAAACTGGAAAGAAGCTTTCTGAGAAACTGCTCTGTGTTCTGTTACTTCATCTCACAGAGTTACATCTTTCCCTTCAAGAAGCCTTTCAACAAGTCTGTTCTTGTGGAATTGGCAAAGTGATATTTAGAAGCCCACAGAGGGCTATGGTGTAAAAGGAAATATCCTCCGTTCAAAACTGGAAAGAAGCCTTCTGAGAAACTGCTCTGTGTTCTGTTAATTCATCTCACAGAGTTACATCTTTCCCTTCAAGAAGCCTTTTGCTAAGGCTGTTCTTGTGGAATTGGCAAAGTGATATTTGGAAGCCCATAGAGGGCCACGGTGAAAAAGAAAATATCTTCCGTTCAAAACTGGAAAGAAGCTTTCTGAGAAACTGCTCTGTGTTCTGTTAATTCATCTCACCGAGTTACGTCTTTCCCTTCAAGAAGCCTTTCGCTATGGCTGCTCTTGTGGAATTGGCAAAGTGATATTTGGAAGCCCATAGAGGGCTACGGTGAAAAAGGAAATATCTTCCGTTCAAAACTGGAAAGAAGCTTTCTGAGAAACTGCTTTGTGTTCTGTTAATCCATCTCACAGAGTTACATCTTTCCCTTCAAGAAGCCTTTCGCTAACGCTGTTCTTGTGGAATTGGCAAAGTGATATTTGGAAGCCCGTAGAGGGCTAAGGTGAAAAAGGAAATATCATCCGTTCAAAACTGGAAAGAAGCTTTCTGAGAAACTGCTCTGTGTTCTGTTAATTCATCTCACAGAGTTACGTCTTTCCCTTCAAGGAGCCTTTCGCTAAGCCTGTTCTTGTGGAATGGGCAAAGTGATATTTGGAAGCCCATAGAGGGCTACGGTGAAAAAGGAAATACCTTCCGTTCAAAACTGGAAAGAAGCTTTTTGAGAAACTGCTCTGTGTTCTGTTAATTCATCTCACAGAGTTACATCTTTCCTTACAAGAAGCCTTTCGCTACGGCTGTTCTTGTGGAATTGGCAAAGCGATATTTGGAAGCCCATAGAGGGCTATGGTGAAAAAGGAAATATCTTCCTTTCAAAACTGGAAAGAAGCTTTCGGAGAAACTGCTCTGTGTTCTGTTAATTCATCTCACAGAGTTACATCTTTCCCTTCAAGAAGCCTTCGCTAAGGCTGTTCTTGTGGAATTGGCAAAGGATATTTGGAATCCCATAGAGGGCTATGGTGAAAAAGGAAATATCTTCCGTTCAAAACTGGAAAGAAGCTTTCTGAGAAACTGCTCTGTGTTCTGTTAATTAATCTCACAGAGTTACATCTTTCCCTTCAAGAAGACTTTCGCTAAGGCTGTTCTTGTGGAATTGGCAAAGTGATATTTGGAAGCCCATAGAGGGCTACGGTGAAAAAGGAAATATCTTCCGTTCAAAACTGGAAAAAGCTTTCTGAGAAACTGCTCTGTGTTCTGTGAATTCATCTCACACAGTTACGTCTTTCCTTCAAGAAGCATTTCGCTAAGGCTTTTCTTCTGGAATTGGCAAAGTGATATTTGGAAGCCCAAGAGGGCTAAGGTGAAAAAGGAAATATCATCCGTTCAAAATGGAAAGAAGCTTTCAGAGAAACTGCTCTGTGTTCTGTTAATTCATCTAACAGAGTTACATCTTTCCTTCAAGAAGCCTTTCGTTAAGGCTGTTCTTGTGGAATGGGCAAATTGATATTTGGAAGCCCATATAGGGCTACGGTGAAAAAGGAAATATCTTCCGTTCAAAACTGGAAAGAAGCTTTCTGAGAAACTGCTCTGTGTTCTGTTTATTCATCTCACAGAGTTACATCTTTCCTTCAAGAAGCCTTTCGCTAAGGCTGTTCTTGTGGAATTGGCAAAGTGATATTTGGAAGCTCATAGAGAGCTATGGTGAAATAGGAAATATCTTCCGTTCAAAACTGGAAAGAAGCTTTCTGAGAAACTGCTTTGTGTTTTCTTAATTCATCTCACAGAGTTACATCTTTCCTTCAAGAAGCCTTTCGCTAAGGCTGTTCTTGTGGAATAGGCAAAGTGATATTTGGAAGCCCATAGAGGGCTATGGTGAAAAAAATATCTTCCGTTCAAAACTGGAAAGAAGCTTTCTGAGAAACTGCTCTGTGTTCTGTTAATTCATCTCACACAGTTACATCTTTCCCTTCAAGAAGCCTTTCGCTAAGGCTGTTCTTGTGGAATTGGCAAAGTGATATTTGGAAGCCCATAGAGGGCTATGGTGAAAAAGCAAATATCTTCCGATAAAAATGGAAAGAAGCTTTCTGAGAAACTGCTCTGTGTTCTGTTAATTCATCTCACAGAGTTACATCTTTCCCTTCAAGAAGCCTTTCGCTAAGGCTGTTCTTGTGGAATTGGAAAAGGGATATTTGGAACCCCTTACAGGGCTACTTTGAAAAAGGAAATATCTTTCGTTAAACAATGGAAAAAAGCTTTCTGAGGAACTGCTCTGTGTTCTGTTAATTCATCTCACAGAGTTACATCTTTCGCTTCAAGAAGCCTTTCGCTAAGGCTGTTCTAGTGGAATTGGCAAATTGATATTTGGAAGACCTTAGAGGGCTACGGTGAAAAAGGAAATACCTTCCGTTCAAAACTGGAAAGAAGCTTTCTGAGAAACTGTTCTGTGTTCTGTTAATTCATCTCACAGAGTTACATCTTTCCTTCAAGAAGCCTTCGGTAAGGCTGTTCTTGTGGAATTGGCAAAGTGATATTTGGAAGCCCATAGAGGGCTACGGTGAAAAAGGAAATATCTTCCGTTCAAAACTAGAAAGAAGCTTTCTGAGAAACTGCTCTGTGTTCTGTTAATTCATCTCACAGAATTACATCTTTCCTTCAAGAAGCCTTCGCTAAGGCTGTTCTTGTGGAATTGGCAAAGTGATATTTGGAAGCCCATAGAGGGCTATGGTGAAAAGGAAATATCTTCCGTTAAAAACTGGAAAGAAGCTTTCTGAGAAACTGCTCTGTGTTCTGTTAATTCATCTCACAGAGTTACATCTTTCCCTTCAAGAAGCCTTTCGCTAAGGCTGTTCTTGTGGAATTGGCAAAGTGATATTTGGAAGCCCATAGAGGTCTATGGTGAAAAACCAAATATCTTCCGATAAAATGGAAAGAAGCTTTCTGAGAAACTGCTCTGTTCTGTTAATTCATCTCACAGAGTTACATCTTTCCTTCAAGAAGCCTTTCGCTAAGGCTGTTCTTGTGGAATTGGCAAAGGATATTTGGAACCCTGAGAGGGCTACTTTGAAAAAGGAAATATCTTCGTTAAAAATGGAAAAATCTTTCTGAGGAACTGCTCTGTGTTCTGTTAATTCATCTCACAGAGTTACATCTTTCCTTCAAGAAGCCTTTCGTTAAGGCTGTTCTTGTGGAATTAGAAAGGGATATTTGGAACCCTTAGAGGGCTACGGTGAAAAAGGAAATATCTTCCGATAAAATGGAAAGAAGCTTGAGAAACTGCTCTGTGTTCTGTTAATTCATCTCACAGAGTTACATCTTTCCTTCAAGAAGCCTTTCGCTAAGGCTGTTCTTGTGGAATTGGCAAAGGATATTTGGAACCCTTAGAGTGCTACGGAGAAAAAGGAAATATCTTCCGTTGAAAACTGGAAAGAAGCTTTCTGAGAAACTGCTCAGTGTTCTGTTAATTCATCTCACAGAGTAACATCTACGCTTCAAGAAGCCTTTCGCTAAGGCTGTTCTAGTGGAATTGGCAAATTGATATTTGGAAGACCTTAGAGGGCTACGGTGAAAAAGGAAATATCTTCCGCTCAAAACTGGAAAGAAGCTTTCTGAGAAACTACTCTGTGTTCTGTTAATTCATCTCACAGAGTTACATCTTCCTTCAAGAAGCCTTTCGCTAAGTCTGTTCTTGGGGAATTGGCAAAGTGATATTTGGAAGCCCCTAGAGGGCTACGGTGAAAAAGGAAATATCTTCCGTTCAAAACTGGAAAGAAGCTTTCTGAGAAACTGCTCTGTGTTCTGTTAATTCATCTCACAGAGTTACATCTTTCCTTCAAGAAGCCTTCGCTAAGGCTGTTCTTGTGGAATTGGCAAAGGATATTTGGAAGCCCATAGAGGGCTATGGTGAAAAGGAAATATCTTCCGTTCAAAACTGGAAAGAAGCTTTCTGAGAAACTGCTCCGTGTTCTGTTAATTCATCTCACAGAGTTACATCTTTCTCTTCAAGAAGGCTTTCGCTAAGGCTGTTTTTGTGGAATGGGAAAGTGATATTTGGAAGTCCATGTAGGGCTATGGTGAAAAGGAAATATCTTCCGTTCAAAACTGGAAAGAAGCTTGAGAAACTGCTCTGTGTTCTGTTAATTCATCTCACAGAGTTACATCTTTCCTTCAAGAAGCCTTTCGCTAAGGCTGTTCTTGTGGAATTGGCAAAGTGATATTTGAAAGCCCATAGAGGCTATGGTGAAAAAGGAAATATCTTCCGTTCAAAACTGGAAAGAAGCTTGAGAAACTGCTCTGTGTTCTGTTAATTCATCTCACAGAGTTACATCTTTCCTTCAGAAGCCTTTCTCTGAGGCTGTTATTGTGGTATTGGCAAAGTGATATTTGGAAGGCCATAGAGGGCTACGGTGAAAAAGGAAATATCTTCCGTTCAAAACTGGAAAGAAACTTTCTGAGAAACTGCTCTGTGTTCTGTTAATTCATCTCACAGAGTTACATCTTTCCTTCAAGAAGCCTTTCGCGAAGGCTGTTCTTGTGGAATTGGCAAAGTGATATTTGAAAGCCCATAGAGGGCTATGGTGAAAAAGGAAATATCTTCCGTTCAAAACTGGAAAGAAGCTTTCTGAGAAACTGCTCTGTGTTCTGTTAATTCATCTCACAGAGTTACATCTTTCCCTTCCAGAAGCCTTTCTCTGAGGCTGTTATTGTGGTATTGGCAAAGTGATATTTGGAAGGCCATAGAGGGCTACGGTGAAAAAGGAAATATCTTCCGTTCAAAACTGGAAAGAAGCTTTCTGAGAAACTGCTCTGTGTTCTGTTAATTCATCTCACAGAGTTACATCTTTCCCTTCAAGAAGACTTTCGCTAAGGCCGTTCTTGTGGAATTGGCAAAGTGATATTTGAATGCCCATAGAGGGCTATGGTGAAAAAGGAAATATCTTCCGTACAAAACTGGAAAGAAGCTTTCTGAGAAACTGCTCTGTGTTCTGTTAATTCATCTTACAGAGTTACATCTTTCCCTTCAGGAAGCCTTTCGCTAAGGCTGTTCTTGTGGAATTGGCAAAGTGATATTTGGTAGCCCATAGAGGGCTATGGTGAAAACGGAAATATCTTCCGTTCAAAACCCGAAAGAAACAGTGTGAGAAACTGCTCTGTGTTCTGTTAATTCATCTCACAGAGATACATCTTTCCCTTCAACAAGCCTTTCGCGAAGGCTGTTCTTGTGGAATTGGCAAAGTGATATTTGGAAGCCCATAGAGGGCTATGGTGAAAAAGGAAATATCTTCCGTTCAAAACTGGAAAGAAGCTTTCTGAGAAACTGCTCTGTGTTCTGTTAATTCATCTCAAAGAGTTACATCTTCCCTTCAAGAAGCCTTTCGCTAAGGCTGTTCTTGTGGAATTTGCAAAGTGATATTTGGAAGCCCATACAGGGCTATGGTGAGAAAGGAAATATCTTCCGTTCAAAACTGGAAAGAAGCTTTCTGAGAAACTGCTCTGTGTTCTGTTAATTCATCTCACAGAGTTACGTCTTTCCCTTCAAGAAGCCTTTCGCTAAGGCTGTTCTTGTGGAATTGGCAAAGCGATATTTGGAAGCCCATAGAGGGCTATGGTGAAATAGGAAATATCTTCCGTTCAAAACTGGAAAGAAGCTTCTGAGAAACTGTTCTGTGTTCTGTTTATTCACCTCACAGAGTTACATCTTTCCCTTCAAGAAGCCTTTCGCTAAGGCTGTTCTTGTGGAATTGGCAAAGTGATATTTGGAAGCCCATAGAGGGCTGTGGTTAAAAAGGAAATATCTTCCGTTGAAAAATAGAAAAAAGCTTTCTGAGGAACTGCTCTGTGTTCAGTTAATTCATCTCACAGAGTTACATCTTTCCCTTCAAGAAGCCTTTCGCTAAGGCTATTCTTGTGGATTTGGCAAAGAGATATTTGGAAGCCCATAGAGGGCTATGGTGAAAAAGGAAATATCTTCCGTTAAAAACTGGAAAGAAGCTATCTGAGAAACTGCTGTGTGTTCTGTTTATTCATCTCACAGAGTTACATCTTTCCCTTCAAGAAGCCTTTCGCTGAGGCTGTTCCTGTGGAATTGGCAAAGTGATATTTGGAAGCCCATAGACAGCTATGGTGAAAAAGGAAATATCTTCCGTTCAAAACTGGAAAGAAGCTTTCTGAGAAACTGCTCTGTGTTCTGTTAATTCATCTCACAGAGTTACATCTTTCCCTTCAAGAAGCTTTTCGCTAACGCTGTGCTTGTGGAATTGGCAAAGTGATATTTGGAAGCCCATAGAGGGCTATCGTGAAAAAGGAAATATCTTCCGTTCAAAACTGGAAAGAAGCGTTCTGAGAAACTGCTCTGTGTTCTGTTAATTCATCTCACAGAGTTACATCTTTCCCTTCAAGAAGCCTTTCGCTAAGGCTGTTCTTGTGGAATTGGCAAAGTGATATTTGGAAGCGCATAGAGGGCTACAGTGATAAAGGAAATATCTTCCGTTCAAAACTGGAAAGAAGCTTTCTGAGAAACTGCTCTGTGTTCTGTTAATTCATCTCACAGAGTTACATCTTTCCCTTCAGGAAGCCTTTCACTAAGGCTGTTCTTGTGGAATTGGCAAAGGGATATTTGGAAGCCCATAGAGGGCTATGGTGAAAAAGGAAATACCTTCCGTTCAAAACTGGAAAGAAGCTTTCTGAGAAAATGCTCTGTGTTCTGTTAATTCATCTCACAGAGTTACATCTTTCCCTTAAAGAAGCCTTTCGCTAAGGCTGTTCTTGTGGAATTGGCAAAGTGATATTTGGAAACGCATAGAGGGCTACAGTGAAAAAGGAAATATCTTCCATTGAAAACTGGAAAGAAGGTTTCTGAGAACCTGCCCTGTGTTCTGTAAATTCATCTCACAGAGTTACATCTTTCCCTTCAAGAAGCCTTTCGCTAAGGCTGTTCTTGTGGAATTGTCAAAGTGATATTTGGAAGCCCATAGAGGGCCACGGTGAAAAAGGAAATATCTTCCGTTCGAAACTGGAAAGAAGCTTTCTGAGAAACTGCTCTGTATTCTGTTAATTCATCTCACACAGTTACATCTTTCAGTTCAAGAAGCCTTTCGCGAAGGCTGTTCTTGTGGAATTGGCAAAGTGATATTTGGAAGCCCATAGAGGGCTACGTTGAAAAAGGAAATATCTTCCGTTCAAAACTGGAAAGAAACTTTCTGAGAAACTGCTCTGTGTTCTGTTCATTCATCTCACAGAGATACGTCTTTCCCTTCAAGAAGCCTTTCGCTAAGGCTTTTCTTCTGGAATTGGCAAAGTGATATTTGGAAGCCCATAGAGGGCTAAGGTGAAAAAGGAAACATCATCCATTCAAAAATGGAAAGAAGCTTTCTGAGAAACTGCTCTGTGTTCTGTTCATTCATCTCACAGAGTTACATATTACCCTACAAGAAGCCTTTCGCTAAGGCTGATCTTGTGGAATGGGCAAAGTGATATTTGGAAGCCAATAGAGGGCTACGGTGAAAAAGGAAATATCTTCCGTTCAAAACTGGAAAGAAGCTCTCTGAGAAACTGCTCTGTGTTCTGTTTATTCATCTGAAAGAGTTACATCTTTCCCTTCAAGAAGCCTTTCGCTAAGGCTGTTCTTGTGGAATTGGCAAAGTGATATTTGGAAGCCCATAGAGGACTATGGTGAAAAAGGAAATATCTTCCGTTCAAAACTGGAAAGAAGCTTTCTGAGAAACTGCTCTGTGTTCTGTTAATTCATCTCACAGAGTTACATCTTTCCCTTCAAGAAGCCTTTCGCTAAGGCTGTTCTTGTGGAATTGGCAAAGTGATATTTGGAAGCCCATAGAGGGCTGTGGTTAAAAAGGAAATATCTTCCGTTGAAAAATGGAAAAAAGCTTTCTGAGAAACTGCTCTGTGTTCAGTTAATTCATCTCACAGAGTTACATCTTTCCCTTCAAGAAGCCTTTCGCTAAGGCTATTCTTGTGGATTTGGCAAAGAGATATTTGGAAGCCCATAGAGGGCTATGGTGAAAAAGGAAATATCTTCCGTTAAAAACTGGAAAGAAGCTATCTGAGAAACTGCTGTGTGTTCTGTTTATTCATCTCACAGAGTTACATCTTTCCCTTCAAGAAGCCTTTCGCTAAGGCTGTTCTTGTGGAATTAGCAAAGTGATATTTGGAAGCCCATAGACAGCTATGGTGAAAAAGGAAATATCTTCCGTTCAAAACTGGAAAGAAGTTTTCTGAGAAACTGCTCTGTGTTCTGTTAATTCATCTCACAGAGTTACATCTTTCCCTTCAAGAAGCCTTTTGCTAAGGCTGTTCTTGTGGAATTGGCAAACTGATATTTGGAAGCCCATAGAGGGCCACCGTGAAAAAGGAAATATCTTCCGTTCAAAACTGGAAAGAAGCTTTCTGAGAAACTGCTCTGTATTCTGTTAATTCATCTCACACAGTTACATCTTTCACTTCAAGAAGCCTTTCGCGAAGGCTGTTCTTGTGGAATTGGCAAAGTGATATTTGGAAGCCCATAGAGGGCTACGGTGAAAAAGGAAATATCTTCCGTTCAAAACTGGAAAGAAGCTTTCTGAGAAACTGCTCTGTGTTCCGTTAATTCATCTCACGGAGTTACATCTTTCCCTTCAAGAAGCTTTTCGCTAAGGCTGTTCTTGCGGTATTGGCAAAGTGATATTTGGAAGCCCGTAGAGGGCTACGGTGAAAAAGGAAATATCTTCCGTTAAAAATCGGAAAGAAGCTTTCTGAGAAACTGCTCTGTGTTCTCTTAATTCATCTCACAGAGTTACATCTTTCCCTTCAAGAAGCCTTTCGCTAAGGCTGTTCTTGTGGATTTGGCAAAGTGATATTTGGAAGCCCATAGAGGGCTATGGTGAAAAAGGAAATATCTTCCGTTCAAAACTGGAAAGAAGCTTTCTGACAAACTGCTCTGTGTTTTGTTAATTCATCTCATAGAGTTACATCATTCCCTCCAAGAAGCCTTTCGCTAAGGCTGTTCTTGTAGAATTGGCAAAGTGATATTTGGAAGCCCATAGAAGGCCACGGTTAAAAAGGATATATCTTCCGTTCAAAATTGGAAAGAAGCTTTCTGAGAAACTGCCCTGTGTTCTGTTAATTCATCTCACAGAGTTACATCTTTCCCTTCAAGAAGCCTTTCGCTAAGGCTGTTCTTGTGGAATTGGCAAAGTGATATTTGGAAGCCCATAGAAGGCCACGGTGAAAAAGAAAATATCTTCCGTTCAAAACTGAAAAGAAGCTTTCTGAGAAACTGCTCTGTGTTCTGTTAGTTCATCTCACAGAGTTACATCTTTTCCTTCAAGAAGCCTTTCGCTAAGGCTGTTCTTGTGGAATTGGCAAAGTGATATTTGGCAGCCCATAGAGGGCTATGGTGAAAAAGGAAATATCTTCCGTTCAAAACTGGAAAGAAGCTTTCTGAGAAACTGCTCTGTGTTCTGTTAATTCATCTCACAGAGTTACATCTTTCCCTTCGAGAAGCCTTTCGCTAACGCTGTTCTTGTGGAATTGGCAAAGTGATATTTGGAAGCCCATAGAGGGCTATGGTGAAAAGGAAATATCATCCGTTCAAAACTGGAAAGAAGCTTTCTGAGAAACTGCTCTGTGTTCTGTTAATTCATCTCACAGAGTTACATCTTTCCCTACAAGAAGTCTTTAACTGGCCGGGCGCGGTGGCTCAAGCCTGTAATCCCAGCACTTTGGGAGGCCGAGACGGGTGGATCACGAGGTCAGGAGATCGAGACCATCCTGGCTAACACGGTGAAACCCCGTCTCTACTAAAAAATACAAAAAACTAACCGGGCGTGGTGTTGGCGCCTGTAGTCCCAGCTACTCGAGAGGCTGAGGCAGGAGAATGGCATAAACCCAGGAGGCGGAGCTTGCAGTGAGCTGAGATCCGGCCACTGCACTCCAGCCTGGGCGACAGAGCCAGACTCCGTCACAAAAAGAAAAAAAAAAAAAAAGAAGCCTTTAACTAAGGCTGTTCTTGTGGAATTGGCAAAGTGATATTTGGAAGCCCATAGAAGGCCACGGTGAAAAAGGAAATATCTTCCGTTCAAAACTGGAAAGAAGCTTTCTGAGAAACTGCTCTGTGTTCTGTTAGTTCATCTCACAGAGTTACATCTTTTCCTTCAAGAAGCCTTTCGCTAAGGCTGTTCTTGTGGAATTGGCAAAGTGATATTTGGCAGCCCATAGAGGGCTATGGTGAAAAGGAAATATCTTCCGTTCAAAACTGGAAAGAAGCTTTCTGAGAAACTGCTCTGTGTTCTGTTAATTCATCTCACAGAGTTACATCTTTCCCTTCGAGAAGCCTTTCGCTAACGCTGTTCTTGTGGAATTGGCAAAGTGATATTTGGAAGCCCGTAGAGGGCTAAGGTGAAAAAGGAAATATCATCCGTTCAAAACTGGAAAGAAGCTTTCTGAGAAACTGCTCTGTGTTCTGTTAATTCATCTCACAGAGTTACATCTTTCCCTACAAGAAGTCTTTAACTGGCCGGGCGCGGTGGCTCAAGCCTGTAATCCCAGCACTTTGGGAGGCCGAGACGGGTGGATCACGAGGTCAGGAGATCGAGACCATCCTGGCTAACACGGTGAAACCCCGTCTCTACTAAAAAATACAAAAAACTAACCGGGCGTGGTGTTGGCGCCTGTAGTCCCAGCTACTCGAGAGGCTGAGGCAGGAGAATGGCATAAACCCAGGAGGCGGAGCTTGCAGTGAGCTGAGATCCGGCCACTGCACTCCAGCCTGGGCGACAGAGCCAGACTCCGTCACAAAAAAAAAAAAAAAAAAAAAAAAAAAGAAGCCTTTAACTAAGGCTGTTCTTGTGGAATGGGCAAAGTGATATTTGGAAGCCCATAGAGGGCTACGGTGAAAAAGGAAATATCTTCCGTTCAAAACTGGAAAGAAGCTTTCTGAGAAACTGCTCTGTGTTCCGATAATTCATCTCACAGAGTTACATCTTTCCCTTCAAGAAGCCTTTCGCTAAGGCTGTTCTTGTGGAATTGGCAAAGTCATATTTGGAAGCCCATAGAGGGCTACGTTGAAAAAGGAAATATCTTAAGTTCAAAACCGGAAAGAAGCTTTCTGAGAAACTGCACTGTGTTCTGTTAATTCATCTCACAGAGTTACATCTTTCCCTTCAAGAAGCCTTTCGCTAAGGCTGTTCTTGTGGAATTGGCAAAGGGATATTTGGAATCCCATAGAGGGCTAAGGGTAAAAAGAAAATATCTTCCGTTCAAAACTGGAAAGAAGCTTTCTGAGAAACTGCTCTGTGTTCTGTTAATTCATCTCATAGAGTTACATCATTCCCTTCAAGAAGCCTTTCGCTAAGGCTGTTCTTGTGGAATTGGCAAAGTGATATCTGGAAGCCCATAGAGGGCCACGGTGAAAAAGGAAATATCTTCCGTTAAAAACTGGAAAGAAGCTTTCTGAGAAACTGCCCTGTGTTCTGTTAATTCATCTCACAGAGTTACATCTTTCCCTTCAAGAAGCCTTTCGCTAAGGCTGTTCTTGTGGAATTGGCAAAGTGATATTTGGAAGCCCATAGAGGGCTACGGTGAAAAAGGAAATATCTTCCGTTCAAAACTGGAAAGAAGCTTTCTGAGAAACTGCTCTGTGTTCTGTTAATTCATCTCACAGAGTTACATCTTTCCCTTCAAGAAGCCTTTCGCTAAGGCTGTTCTTGTGGAATTGGCAAAGTGATATTTGGAAGCCTATAGAGGGCTATGGTGAAAAAGGAAATATCTTCCGTTCAAAACTGGAAAGAAGCTTTCTGAGAAACTGCTCTGTGTTCTGTTAATTCATCTCACGGAGTTACGTCTTTCCCTTCAAGAAGCCTTTCGCTAAGCCTGTTCTTGTGGAATGGGCAAAGTGATATTTGGAAGCCCATAGAGGGCTACGGTGAAAAAGGAAATACCTTCCGTTCAAAACTGGAAAGAAGCTTTTTGAGAAACTGCCCTGTGTTCTGTTAATTCATCTCACAGAGTTACATCTTTCCTTACAAGAAGCCTTTCGCTAGGGCTCTTCTTGTGGAGTTGGCAAAGCGATATTTGGAAGCCCATACAGGTCTATGGTGAAAAAGGAAATATCTTCCTTTCAAAACTGGAAAGAAGCTTTCTGAGAAACTGCTCTGTGTTCTGTTAATTCATCTCACAGAGTTACATCTTTCCCTTCAAGAAGCCTTCGCTAAGGCTGTTCTTGTGAAATGGGCAAAGTGATATTTGGAAGCCCATAGAGGGCTATGGTGAAAAAGGAAATATCTTCCGTTCAAAACTGGAAAGAAGCTTTCTGAGAAACTGCTCTGTGTTCTGTTAATTCATCTCACAGAGTTACATCTTTCCCTTCAAGAAGCCTTTCGCTAAGGCTGTTCTTGTGGAATTGGCAAAGTGATATTTGGAAGCCCTTAGAGGGCTACGGTGAAAAAGGAAATATCTTCAGTTCAAAACTGGAAAGAAGCTTTCTGAGAAACTGCTTTGTGTTTTCTTAATTCATCTCACAGAGTTACATCTTTCCCTTCAAGAAGCCTTTCGCTAAGGCTGTTCTTGTGGGTTTGGCAAAGAGATATTTGGAAGCCCATAGAGGGCTATGGTGAAAAGGAAATATCTTCCGTTAAAAACTGAAAAGAAGCTTTCTGAGAAACTGCTTTGTGTTTTCTTAATTCATCTCACAGAGTTACAGGTTTGCTCTCAAGAAGCCTTTCTCTAAGATGTTCTTGTGGAATTTGCAAAGTGATATTTGGAAGCCCATAGAGGGCTACGGTGAAAAAGGAAATATCTTCCGTTAAAAACTGGAAAGAAGCTTTCTGAGAAACTGATTTCTGTTCTGTTAATCCATCTCAGAGACTTACATCTTACGCTTCAAGAAGCCTTTCGCTAAGGCTGTTCTTGTGGAATTGGCAAAGTGATATTTGGAAGCCCATAGAGGGCTATGGTGAAAAAGGAAATATCTTCCGTTAAAAACTGGAAAGAAGCTTTCTGAGAAACTGCTTTGTGTTCTGCTAATTCATCTCACAGAGTTACATCTTACGCTTCAAGAAGCCTTTTGCTAAGGCTGTTCTTGTGGAATTGGCAAAGTAATAATTGGAAGCCCATAGAGAGCTATAGTAAAAAGGAAATATCTTCTGTTACAAACTGGAAAGAAGCTTTCTGAGAAACTGCTCTGTGTTCTGTTAATTCATCTCACAGAGTTACAGCTTTCCATAAAGAAGACTTTCGCTAATACTCTTCTTATGGAATTGGCAAAGTGATATTTGGATGCCCATAGAGGGCTATGGTCAAAAAGGAAATATCTTCCCTTAAAAACTGCAAAGAAGCTTTCTGAGAAACTGCTTTGAGTTCTGTTAATTCATCTCACAGAGTTACATCTTTCCCTTCAAGAATCTTTTCGCTAAGGCTGTTCTTGTGTAATTGGCAAAGTGATATTTGGAAGCCCATAGAGGGCTATGGTGAAAAAGGAAATATCTTTCCTTAAAAACGGGAAAGAAGCTTTCTGAGAAACTGCTCTGTGTTCTGTTAATTCATTTCACAGAGTTACATCTTTCCTTCAAGAAGCCTTTCGCTAAGGCTGTTCTTGTGGAATTGGCAAAGTGATATTTGGAAGCCCATAGAGGGCTATGGTCAAAAGGAAATATCTTCCGTTAAAAACTGGAAAAAGCTTTCTGAGAAACTGCTCTGTGTTCTGTTAATTCATCTCACAGAGTTACATCTTACGCTTCAAGAAGCCTTTCGCTAAGGCTGTTCTTGTGGAATTGGCAAAGTGATATTTGGAAGCCCTAGAGGGCTATGGTGAAAAGGAAATATCTTCTGTTAAAAACTGGAAAGAATCTTTATGAGAAACTGCTTTGTGTTCTGTTAATTCATCTCACAGAGTTACAGCTTTGCTCTCAAGAAGCCTTTCTCTAAGACTGTTCTTGTGGAATTTGCAAAGTGATATTTGGAAGCCCATAGAGGGCTATGGTGAAAAAGGAAATATCTTCCGTTAAAAACTGGAAAGAATCTTTATGAGAAACTGCTTTGAGTTCTGTTAATTCATCTCACAGAGTTACAGCTTTCCTTCAAGAAGCCTTTCGCTAAGACTGTTCTTGTGAATTGGCAAAGTGATATTTGAAGCCCATAGAGGGCTATGGTGAAAAAAATATCTTCCGTTAAAAACTGGAAAAAGCTTTCTGAGAAACTGCTTTGTGTTCTGTTAATTCATCTCACAGAGTTACATCTTTCCTTCAAGAAACCTTTCGCTAAGGCTGTTCTTGTGGAATTGGCAAAGTGATATTTGGAAGCCCATAGAGGCTATGGTGAAAAGGAAATATCTTCTGTTAAAAACTGGAAAGAATCTTTATGAGAAACTGCTTTGTGTTCTGTTAATTCATCTCACAGAGTTACAGCTTTCCTCAAGAAGCCTTTCTCTAAGACTGTTCTTGTGGAATTTGCAAAGTGATATTTGGAAGCCCATAGAGGGCTATGGTGAAAAGGAAATATCTTCCGTTAAAAACTGGAAAGAAACTTTCTGAGAAACTGCTTTGTGTTCTGTTAATTCATCTCACAGAGTTACATCTTACGCTTCAAGAAGCCTTTCGCTAAGGCTGTTCTTGTGGAATTAGCAAAGTGATATTTGGAAGCCCATAGAGGGCTATGGTGAAAAATATCTTCCGTTAAAACTGAAAGAAGCTTTCTGAGAAACTGCTTTGTGTTCTGCTAATTCATCTCACAGTTACATCTTTCCTTCAAGAAGCCTTTCGCTAAGGCTGTTCTTGTGGAATTGGCAAAGTGATATTTGGAAGCCCATAGAGGGCTATGGTGAAAAGGAAATATCTTCTGTTAAAAACTGGAAAGAAGCTTTCTGAGAAACTGCTTTGTGTTCTGTTAATTCATCTCACAGAGTTACAGCTTTCCTTCAAAGCCTTTCGCTAAGACTCTTCTTGTGGAATTGCAAAGTGATATTTGGATGCCCATAGAGGGCTATGGTGAAAAGGAAATATCTTCCGTTAAAAACTGGAAAGAAGCTTTCTGAGAAACTGCTTTGTGTTCTGTTAATTCATCTCACAGAGTTACATCTTTCCTTCAAGAAGCCTTTCGCTAAGGCTGTTCTTGTGGAATTGGCAAAGTGATATTTGGAAGCCCATAGAGGGCTATGGTGAAAAAGGAAATATCTTCCGTTAAAAACTGGAAAGAAGCTTTCTGAGAAACTGCTTTGTGTTCTGTTAATTCATCTCACAGAGTTACATCTTTCCTTCAAGAAACCTTTCGCTAAGGCTGTTCTTGTGGAATTGGCAAAGTGATATTTGGAAGCCCATAGAGGCTATGGTGAAAAGGAAATATCTTCCGTTAAAAACTGGAAAGAAGCTTTCTGAGAAACTGCTTTGTGTTCTGTTAATTCATCTCACAGAGTTACATCTTTCCTTCAAAAGCCTTTCGCTAAGACTCTTCTTGTGGAATTGGCAAAGTGATATTTGGAAGCCCATAGAGGGCTATGGTGAAAAGGAAATATCTTCCGTTAAAAACTGGAAGAAGCTTTCTGAGAAACTGCTTTGTGTTCTGTTAATTCATCTCACAGAGTTACATCTTTCCTTCAAGAAGCCTTTCGCTAAGGCTGTTCTTGTGGAATTGGCAAAGTGATATTTGGAAGCCCATAGAGGCTATGGTGAAAAGGAAATATCTTCCGTTAAAAACTGGAAAGAAGCTTTCTGAGAAACTGCTTTGTGTTCTGTTAATTCATCTCACAGAGTTACAGCTTTCCTTCAAGAACCTTTCGCTAAGACTGTTCTTGTGGAATTGGCAAAGTGATATTTGGAAGCCCATAGAGGGCTATGGTGAAAAGGAAATATCTTCCGTTAAAAACTGGAAAGAAGCTTTCTGAGAAACTGCTTTGTGTTCTGTTAATTCATCTCACAGAGTTACATCTTACGCTTCAAGAAGCCTTTTGATAAGGCTGTTCTTGTGGAATTGGCAAAGTAATAATTGGAAGCCCATAAAGAACTATGGTGAAAAGGAAATATCTTCTGTTAAAAACTGGAAAGAAGCTTTCTGAGAAACTGCTTTGTGTTCTGTTAATTCATCACACGGAGTTACAGCTTTTCCTAAAGAAAACTTTGGCTAAGACTCTTCTTATGGTATTGGCAAAGTGATATTTGGATGTCCATAGAGGGCTATGGTCAAAAAGGAAATATCTTCCCTTAAAAACTGGAAAGAAGCTTTCTGAGAAACTGCTTTGTGTTCTGTTAATTCATCTCACAGAGTTACAGCTGTGCTCTCAAGAAGCCTTTCTCTAAGACTGTTCTTGTGGAATTTGCAAAGTGATATTTGGAAGCCCATAGAGGGCAACGGTGAAATAGGAAATATCTTCCGTTAAAAACTGTAAAGAGGCTTTCTGAGAAACTGGTTTGTGTTCTGTAAATTCATCTCACAGAGTTACATCTTACGCTTCAAGAAGCCTTTCGCTAAGGCTGTTCTTGTGGAATTGGCAAAGTGATATTTGGAAGCCCATAGAGCGCTATGGTGAAAAAGGAAATGTCTTCCGTTAAAAACCTGAAAGAAGCTTTCTGAGAAACTGCTCTGTGTTCTATGAATTCATCTCACAGAGTTACGTCTTTCCCTTCAAGAAGCCTTTCGCTAAGGCTGTTCTAGTGGAATTGGCAAAGTGATATTTGGAAGCCTTTAGAGGGCTATGGTGAAAAACGAAATATCTTCTGTTAAAAACTGGAAAGAAGCTTTCTCAGAAACTGCTTTGTGTTCGGTTAATTCATCTCACAGAGTTACACCTTTCCCCTGAAGAACCCTTTCGCTAAGACTTTTCTTATGAAATTGGCAAAGTGATATTTGGATGCCCATAGAGGGCTATGGTGAAAAAGGAAATATCTTCTGTCAAAACTGGAAAGAAGCTTTATGAGAAACTGCTTTGAGTTCTGTTAATTCATCTCATAGAGTTACAGCTTTCCCTTCAAGAAGCCTTTCGCTAAGACTCTTCTTGTGGAATTGGCAAAGTGATATTTGGAAGCCCATAGAGGTCTATGGTGAAAAAGGAAATATCTTCCGTTAAAAACTGGAAAGAAGCTTTCTGAGAAACTGCTTTGTGTTCTGTTAATTCATCTCACAGAGTTACATCTTTCCCTTCAAGAAGACTTTCGCTAAGGCTGTTCTTGTGGAATTGGCAAAGTGATATTTGGAAGCCCCTAGAGGGCTATGGTGAAAAAGGAAATATCTTCTGTTAAAAACTGGAAAGAATCTTTATGAGAAACTGCTTTGTGTTCTCTTAATTCATCTCACAGAGTTACAGCTTTCCCTAAAGGACCCTTTCGCTAAGACTCTTCTTATGGAATTTGCAAAGTGATATTTGGATGCCCATAGAGGGCTATGGTGAATAAGGAAATATCTTCCATTAAAAACTGGAAAGAAGCTTTCTGAGAAACTGCTTCTTGTACTGTTAATTCCTCTCAAAGAGTTACATCTTTCCCTTCAACAAGCTTTTCGCTAAGGCTGTTCTTGTGGAATTGGCAAAGTGATATTTGGAAGCCCATAGAGGGCTATGGTGAAAAGGAAATATCTTCCGTTAAAAACTGGAAAGAAGCTTTCTGAGAAACTGCTTTGTGTACTGTTAATTCATCTGACATAGTTACAGCTTTCCCCTCAAGACGCCTTTCGCTAAGACTGTTTGTGAGGAATTTGCAAACTGCTATTTGGAAGCCCATAGAGTGCGATGGTGAAAAAGGAAATATCTTCTGTTAAAAACTGGAAAGAAGCTTTCTGAGAAATTGCTTTGTGTTCCGTTAATTCATCTCACAGAGTTACATCTTACCCTTCAAGAAGCCTTTCGCTAAGGCTGTTCTTGTGGAATTGCAAAGTGATATTTGGAAGCCCATTGAGGGCTATGGTGAAAAAGGAAATATCTTCTGTTAAAAACTGGAAAGAAGCTTTCTGAGAAACTGCTTTGTGTTCTGTTAATTCATCTCACAGAGTTACATCGTACGCTTCAAGAACCCTTTCGCTAAGGCTGTTCTTTTGGAATTGGCAAAGTGATATTTGGAAGCCCCTAGAGGGCTATGGTGAAAAACGATATATCTTCTGTCAAAAACTGGAAAGAAGCTTTCTGAGAAACTGCTTTGTGTTCTGTTAATTCATCACACAGAGTTACAGCATTCCGTAAAGGACCCTTAGGCTAAGACTCTTCTTATGGAATATGCAAAGTGATATTTGGATGCCCAAAGAGGGCTATGGTGAAAAAGGAAATACCTTCCGTTAAAAACTGCAAAGAAGCTTTCTCAGAAACTGCTTTGTGTTCTGTTAATTCATCTCACAGAGTTACATCTTATGCTTCAAGAAGCCTTTCGCTAAGGCTGTTCTTGTGGAATTGGCAAAGTGATATTTGGAAGCCCATAGAGGGCTATGGTCAAAAAGGAAATATCTTCTGTTAAAAACTGGAAAGAAGCTTTCTCAGCAACTGCTTTGTGTTCTTTTAATTCATCTCACAGAGTTACAGCTTTCCCCTAAAGAACCGTTTCGCTAAGACTTTTCTTATGGAATTGGCAAAGTGATATTTGGATGCCCATAGTGGTCTATGGTGAAAAAGGAAATATGTTCCGTTAAAAACTGGAAAGAAGCTTTATGAGAAACTGCTTTGAGTTCTGTTAATTCATCTCACAGAGTTACATCTTTCCCTTCAAGGAGCCTTTCCCTAAGACTCTTCTTGTGGAATTGGCAAAGTGATACTTGGAAGCCCGTAGAGGGCTATGGTGAAAAAGGAAATATCTTCCGTTCAAAACTGGAAGGAAGCTTTCTGAGAAACTGCTTTGTGTTCTGTGAATTCATCTCACAGAGTTACATCTTACGCTTTAAGAAGCCTTTCGCTAAGGCTGTTCTAGTGGAATTGGCAAAGTGATATTTGGAAGCCTTTAGAGGGCTATGGTCAAAAACGAAATATCTTCTGTTAAAAACTGGCAAGAAGCTTTCTCAGAAACTGCTTTGTGTTCTGTTAATTCATCTCACAGAGTTACAGCTTTCCCCTGAAGAACCCTTTCGCTAAGACTTTTCTTATGAAATTGGCAAAGTGATATTTGGAAGCCCATAGAGGGCTATGGTGAAAAAGGAAATATCTTCCGTTCAAAACTGGAAAGAAGCTTTATGAGAAACTGCTTTGAGTTCTGTTAATTCATCTCATAGAGTTACAGCTTTCCCTTCAAGAAGCCTTTCGCTAAGACTCTTCTTGTGGAATTGGCAAAGTGATATTTGGAAGCCCATAGAGGTCTATGGTGAAAAAGGAAATATCTTCCGTTAAAAACTGGAAAGAAGCTTTCTGAGAAACTGCTTTGTTTTCTGTCAATTCATCTCACAGAGTTACATCTTTCCCTTCAAGAAGACTTTCGGTAAGGCTGTTCTTGTGGAATTGGCAAAGTGATATTTGGAAGCCCCTAGAGGGCTATGGTGAAAAAGGAAGTATCTTCGGTTAAAAACTGGAAAGAATCTTTATGAGAAACTGCTTTGTGTTCTCTTAATTCATCTCACAGAGTTACAGCTTTCCCTAAAGGACCCTTTCGCTAAGACTGTTCTTGTGGAATTGGCAAAGTGATATTTGGAAGCCCATAGAGGGCTATGGTGAAAAGGAAATATCTTCCTTAAAACTGGAAGAAGCTTGAGAAACTGCTTTGAGTTCTGTTAATTCATCTCACAGAGTTACAGCTTTCCTTCAAGAAGCCTTTCGCTAAGACTCTTCTTGTGGAATTGGCAAAGTGATATTTGGAAGCCCATAGAGGCTATGGTGAAAAGGAAATATCTTCGTTAAAAACTGGAAGAAGCTTTCTGAGAAACTGCTTTGTGTTCTGTTAATTCATCTCACAGAGTTACATCTTTCCCTCAAGAAGCCTTTCGCTAAGGCTGTTCTTGTGGAATTGGCAAAGTGATATTTGGAAGCCCTAGAGGGCTATGGTGAAAAGGAAATATCTTCTGTTAAAAACTGGAAAGAAGCTTTATGAGAAACTGCTTTGTGTTCTCTTAATTCATCTCACAGAGTTACAGCTTTCCCTAAAGGACCCTTTCGCTAAGACTCTTCTTATGGAATTTGCAAAGTGATATTTGGATGCCCATAGAGGGCTATGGTGAATAAGGAAATATCTTCCATTAAAAACTGGAAAGAAGCTTTCTGAGAAACTGCTTTGTGTTCTGTTAATTCATCTCACAGAGTTACATCTTCCTTCAAGAAGCCTTTGCTAAGGCTGTTCTTGTGGAATTGCAAAGTGATATTTGGAAGCCCATAGAGGGCTATGGTGAAAAAGGAAATATCTTCTGTTAAAAACTGGAAAGAAGCTTTCTGAGAAACTGCTTTGTGTTCTGTTAATTCATCTCACAGAGTTACATCTTACGCTTCAAGAAGCCTTTCGCTAAGGCTGTTCTTGTGGAATTGGCAAAGTGATATTTGGAAGCCCTAGAGGGCTATGGTGAAAAGGAAATATCTTCCGTTCAAAACTGGAAAGAAGCTTTCTGAGAAACTGCTTTGTGTTCTGTTAATTCATCTCACAGAGTTACAGCTTTCCCTAAAGAACCCTTTCGCTAAGACTCTTCTTATGGAATTTGCAAAGTGATATTTGGATGCCCATAGAGGGCTATGGTGAAAAGGAAATATCTTCCGTTAAAAACTGGAAAAAGCTTTCTGAGAAACTGCTTTGTGTTCTGTTAATTCATCTCACAGAGTTACATCTTACGCTTCAAGAAGCCTTTCGCTAAGACTGTTCTTGTGGAATTAGCAAAGTGATATTTGGAAGCCCATAGAGGCTATGGTGAAAAGGAAATATCTTCTGTTAAAAACTGGAAAGAAGCTTTCTGAGAAACTGCTTTGTGTTCTGTTAATTCATCTCACAGAGTTACAGCTTTCCCTTCAGAAGCCTTTCGCTAAGGCTGTTCTTGTGGAATTGGCAAAGTGATATTTGGAAGCCCATAGAGGCTATGGTGAAAAGGAAATATCTTCCGTTAAAAACTGGAAAGAAGCTTTCTGAGAAACTGCTTTGAGTTCTGTTAATTCATCTCACAGAGTTACATCTTTCCTTCAAGCCTTTCGCTAAGACTCTTCTTGTGGAATTGGCAAAGTGATATTTGGAAGCCCATAGAGGGCTATGGTGAAAAAATATCTTCCGTTAAAAACTGGAAGAAGCTTTCTGAGAAACTGCTTTGTGTTCTGTTAATTCATCTCACAGAGTTACATCTTTCTTCAAGAAGCCTTTCGCTAAGCTGTTCTTGTGGAATTGGCAAAGTGATATTTGGAAGCCATAGAGGGCTATGGTGAAAAGGAAATATCTTCCGTTAAAAACTGGAAAGAAGCTTTCTGAGAAACTGCTTTGTGTTCTGTTAATTCATCTCACAGAGTTACAGCTTTCCTTCAAGAAGCCTTTCGCTAAGACTGTTCTTGTGGAATTGGCAAAGTGATATTTGGAAGCCCATAGAGGGCTATGGTGAAAAGGAAATATCTTCCGTTAAAAACTGGAAAGAAGCTTTCTGAGAAACTGCTTTGAGTTCTGTTAATTCATCTCACAGAGTTACAGCTTTCCTTCAAGAAGCCTTTCGCTAAGACTCTTCTTGTGGAATTGGCAAAGTGATATTTGGAAGCCCATAGAGGCTATGGTGAAAAATATCTTCCTTAAAACTGGAAAGAAGCTTTCTGAGAAACTGCTTTGTGTTCTGTAATTCATCTCACAGAGTTACATCTTTCCTTCAAGAAGCCTTTCGCTAAGGCTGTTCTTGTGGAATTGGCAAAGTGATATTTGGATGCCCATAGAGGGCTATGGTGAAAAAGGAAATATCTTCCGTTAAAAACTGGAAAGAAGCTTTCTGAGAAACTGCTTTGTGTTCTCTTAATTCATCTCACAGAGTTACAGCTTTCCCTAAAGGACCCTTTCGCTAAGACTCTTCTTATGGAATTTGCAAAGTGATATTTGGATGCCCATAGAGGGCTATGGTGAATAAGGAAATATCTTCCATTAAAAACTGGAAAGAAGCTTTCTGAGAAACTGCTTCTTGCACTGTTAATTCCTCTCACAGAGTTACATCTTTCCCTTCAACAAGCTTTTCGCTAAGGCTGTTCTTGTGGAATTGGCAAAGTGATATTTGGAAGCCCATAGAGGGCTATGGTGAAAAAGGAAATATCTTCCGTTAAAAACTGGAAAGAAGCTTTCTGAGAAACTGCTTTGTGTACTGTTAATTCATCTGACATAGTTACAGCTTTCCCCTCAAGACGTCTTTCGCTAAGACTGTTTGTGAGGAATTTGCAAACTGCTATTTGGAAGCCCATAGAGTGCGATGGTGAAAAAGGAAATATCTTCTGTTATAAA
>JAKFHT010001345.1:0-31381 GCA_023783455.1 Erythrocebus patas | reverse complement strand
GGGTAAAACCGGTTTTGACTGGCTCAAAGCGGTTTTGACCGGCTGAAACCGGTTTTGACAGGTTCAAACCTGTTTTGACCATCTCAAACCAGACCAGACGGTTCAAACCGGTTTTGACCTCAAACCAGACCAGACCGGCTGAAACCGGTTTTGACCGCTAAAACCGGTTTTGAATGGCTCAATCTGGTTTTGACCGCTCAAAGCGGTTTTGACCGACCTGAGCCGGTTTAGACCGGCTCAAATCGGTTTTGACCAGCTAAAACCGGTTTTGAATGGCTCAATCTGGTTTTGACCGCTAAAACCGGTTTTGACAGGTTCAAACCTGTTTTGACCATCTGAAACCGGTTTTGACCTGATTAGACCAATTCAACCCAGACCAGACTGGTTCAATGCGGTTTTGACCGGTTCAAACCAGACCAGACTGGTTCAATGCGGTTTTGACCGGCTAAAACCGGTTTTGAACGGCTCAAACCGGTTTTGACCGGCTCAAACCACACCAGACTGGCTGAAACCGGTTTTGACCGGCTAAAACCGGGTTTGACGGATGAGACGGATCAAACCGAATCAGACCGGCCCACACAGGCTAAAATCGGATCAAACCGGACCAGACCGGCCCAGACTGCCTAAAACTGGGCCACAAACCGGTTTTGACCGGTTCAAACCAGACCAGACCGGCTAAAACCGGTTTTGACCGCTCAAAGCGGTTTTGACCGAGCAAACCAGACTCTACCGGCCCAGATCAGCTGAAAGCGGATCAAACAGGACCAGACAGGCCCGGACCGGCTGAAACCAGACCAGAGCGGCTCAAACCGGTTTTGACCGGCTGAAACCAGACCAGAGCAGCTCAAACCGGTTGTGACCGACTCAAACCGGTTTTGACGGCTCAAACCACCAGACCGGCTCAAACCGGTTTTGACCAGCTCAAACCGGTTTTGACCGGATGAGACGGATCAAACCGGACCAGACTGGCTCACACCGGATCAAACCGGACCAGACAGGCCCAGACCGGCTAAAATCGGATCAAACTGGCTCAGACAGGCCCAGACCGGCTAAAACCGTGCCAGACTGGCTCAAACCTGTTTTGACCATCTCAAACCAGACCAGACGGTTCAAACCGGTTTTGACTGGCTCAATCCGGTTTTGATGGGCTCAAACCGGTTTTGACCAGCTCAAAAAACTGCAGACCGGCTAAAACCGGTTTTCAACGGCCCAAACCGGTTTTGACCTGATTAGACCGGGTCAAACCGGTTTTGACCGACCTGAGCCGGTTTTGACCGGCTCAAACCAGACCAGACCGGCTCAAACCGGTTTTGACCGACTCAAACCGGTTTTGACCTGCTCAAACTACACCAGACCGGGTGAAACCCGTTTTGACCGGCTAAAATCGGTTTTGTCCAGATGAGACCAGATCAAACCGAATCAGACCGGCCCGGACCGGCTAAAATCGGATCAAACTGGACCAAAACGGCCCAGAGCACCTAAAACTGGGCCACAAACCGGTTTTGACCGGTGTAAACCAGACCAGACCGGCTCAAACCGGTTTTGACCGACCTGAGCTGGTTTTGACCGGCGCAAACCAGACCAGAACGGTTCAAACTGCTTTTGACTGCCTCAATCCGGTTTTGACCGGCTGAAACCGGTTTTGACCGGCTCAAACCACTACAGACCGGGTAAAACCGGTTTTCAACGGCCCAAACCGGTTTTGACCAGATTAGACCAGCTCAAACCAGACCAGACCGGTTCAATGCGGTTTTGACCAGCACAAACCGGTTTTGAACGGCTCGAACCGGTTTTGACCGGCTCAAACCACACCAGACCGGCTGAAACCGGTTTTGACCGGCTAAAACCGGGTTTGACCAGATGAGACCGGATCAAACCGAGCAGACCGGCCCAGACCGGCTGAAACCGGATCAAACCGGACCAGACCGGCCCAGACTGCCTAAAACTGGGCACAAACCGGTTTTGACCGGTTCAAACCAGACCAAACCGGCTCAAACCGGTTTTGACGGCTCAAAGCGGTTTTGACGGATCAAACCAGTCTCTCCGACTCAGATGAGCTGAAACCGGATCAAACAGGACCAGACCGGCCCAGACCGGTTGAAAGCGGGCCACAAAGTGGTTTTGACCGGCTGAAACCAGACCAGAGCGGCTCAAACCGGTTTTGACCAGCCTGAGCCGGGTTAGAACGGCTCAAACCACACCAGAGCGGCTCAAACCGGACCAGAGCGGCTCAAACCGGTTTTACCAGATGACAACGGATCAAACCGGACCAGACCGGCTCACACAGGATCAAACAGGACCAGACAGGCCCGGACCGGCTGAAACCGGATCAAACCGCACCAGACCGGCCCAGACTGGCTAAAACCGGGCCAGACCGGCTCAAATCGGTTTTGACCGGCTCAAACCAGACCAGACCGGTTCAAACCGGTTTTGAATGGCTCAATCTGGTTTTGACCGGCTCAAACCACTCCAGACCGGCTAAAAACCGGTTTTCACCGACTCAAACCGGTTTTGACCTGAATAGACCGGATCAAACCGTACCAGACCGGATCATACAGGCTCGAATCGGTTTTGACCGGTTCAAACCAGACCAGACCGGCTAAAACCGGTTTTGACCAGCCTGAGCCGGTTGACAACGGCTCAAACCAGACCAGAGCAGCTCAAACCGGACCAGGCGGCTCAAACCGGTTTTACCAGATGACACGGAACAAACCGGACCAGACCGCTCACACAGGATCAAACCGGACCAGACCGGCCCAGACCAGCTGAAACCGGATCAAACCGGAGCAGACCGGCCCAGACTGGCTAAAATCGGATCAAACTGGACCAGAACGGCCCAGAACACCTAAAACTGGGACACAAACCGGTTATGACCGGTGCAAACCAGACCAGACCGGCTGAAACCGGTTTTGACCGACCTAAGCCGGTTTTGACAAGCGCAAACCAGACCAGACTGGCTCAAACCGGACCAGACTGGCTCAAACCGGTTTTGACCGGCTGAAACCGGTTTTGACCGGCTGAAACCAGACCAGACCGGCTGAAACCGGATCAAACCGGACCAGACCGGCTCAAATCGGTTTTGACTGGCTCAAACCAGACCAGACGGTTCAAACCGGTTTTGACCGGCACAAACCGGTTTTGACCGGCTCAAACCGGTTTTGACCTCAAACCAGACCAGACGGCTCAAACCACCAGACCGGCTGAAACCGGTTTTGACCGGCTAAAACCGGTTTTGACCGGATGAGACCGGATCAAACCGAATCAGACCGCCCAGACCGCTAAAATCGGATCAAACCGGACCAGACCGGCCCAGACCGCCTAAAACTGGGCCACAAACCGGTTTTGACCGGTTCAAACCAGACCAGACCGCTCAAACCGGTTTTGACCGCTAAAACCGGTTTTGACCGGATCAAACCGGACCAGACCGGCCCAGACCGGCGAAACCGGATCAAACAGGACCAGACCGGCCCAGACTGGCTAAAACCGGTTTTGACCGGCTCAAAGCGGTTTTGACCGGCTGAAACCAGACCAGACCGCTCAAACCGGTTTTGACCGACCTGAGCCGGTTTAGACCGGCTCAAACCAGACCAGACCGGTTCAAACCGGTTTTCAGCGGCTTAAACTGGTTTTGAACTGATTAGACAAGCTCAAACCAGACCAGACAGGTTCAATGCGTCTTTGACCGCCACAAACCGGGTTTGACCGGTTCAAACCAGACCAAAACGGCTCAAACCGGTTTTGACCGGCTCAAAGCGGTTTTGACCGGATCAAACCAGTCTCTCCCGACTCAGATGAGCTGAAAGCGGATCAAAGAGGACCAGACTGGCCCAGACCGGCTGAAAGCCGGCCACAAAGTGGTTTTGACCAGCTGAAACCACACCAGACCGGCTCACACCGGTTTTGACCAGCCTGAGCCGGTTGACAACGGCTCAAACCAGACCAGAGCGGCTCAAACCGGACCAGAGCGGCTCAAACCGGTTTTTACCAGATGACACCGGAACAAACCGGACCAGACCGGCTCACACAGGATCAAACCGGACCAGACAGGCCCAGACCGGCTGAAACCGGATCAAACCGGACCAGACCACCCCAGACTGGCTAAAACCGGGCCAGACCGGCTCAAATCGGTTTTGACCAGCTCAAACCACTCCAGACTGGCTAAAAACCGGTTTTCACCGACTCAAACCGGTTTTGACCTGAATAGACCAGATCAAACCGAATCAGACCGGCCCAGACAGGCTAAAATCGGAACTAACCGTACCCGACCGGGCCAGACTGCCTAAAACTGGGACACAAACTGGTTTTGACCGGTTCAAACCAGAGCAGACCGGCTCAAACCGGTTTTGACCGGCTCAAAGCGGTTTTGACCGGAGCAAACCAGACTCCACCGGCACAGACGAGCTGAAACCGGATCAAACAGGACCAGACCGGCCCAGACCGGTTGAAAGCGGGCCACAAAGTGGTTTTGACCGGCTGAAACCAGACCAGAGCGGCTCAAACCGGTTTTGACCAGCCTGAGCCGGGTTAGAACGGCTCAAACCACACCAGAGCGGCTCAAACCGGACCAGAGCGGCTCAAACCGGTTTTACCAGATGACAACGGATCAAACCGGACCAGACCGGCTCACACAGGATCAAACAGGACCAGACAGGCCCGGACCGGCTGAAACCGGATCAAACCGGCCCAGACCGGCCCAGACTGGCTAAAACCAGGCCAGACCGGCTCAAATCGGTTTTGACCGGCTCAAACCAGACCAGACCGTTTCAAACCGGTTTTGAATGGCTCAATCTGGTTTTGACCGGCTCAAACCACTCCAGACCAGCTAAAAACCGGTTTTCACCGACTCAAACAGGTTTTGACCTGAATAGACCGGATCAAACCATACCAGACCGGATCATACAGGCTCGAATCGGTTTTGACTGGGTTCAACCAGACCAAACTGGCTCAAACCGGTATTGACCGGCTCGAACAGGTTTTGACCTGCTCAAACCAGACCAAACCGCCTCAAACCTATTTTGACCGGGTCAAACCGGTTTTGACCTGCTCAAACCACAACAGACCGGCTGAAACCGGTTTTGACCAGCTAAAACCGGTTTTGACCGGATGAGACCGGATCAAACCGAGTCAGACCGGCCCAGACCGGCTAAAATCGGATCAAACCGGACCAGACAGGCCCAGACCGCCTAAAACTGGGCCACAAACCGGTTTTGACCGGTGCAAACCACACCAGACCGGCTAAAACCGGTTTTGACCGGCTCGAACCGGTTTTGACGGCTCAAACCGGTTTTGACCAGCTCAAACCACACCAGACCGGCTCAAAGCGGTTTTGACCGCTCAAACCGGTTTTGAATGGCTCAATCTGGTTTTGACCGGCTCAAACCACTCCAGACCAGCTAAAAACCGGTTTTCACCGACTCAAACAGGTTTTGACCTGAATAGACCGGATCAAACCATACCAGACCGGATCATACAGGCTCGAATCGGTTTTGACTGGGTTCAACCAGACCAAACTGGCTCAAACCGGTATTGACCGGCTCGAACAGGTTTTGACCTGCTCAAACCAGACCAAACCGCCTCAAACCTATTTTGACCGGGTCAAACCGGTTTTGACCTGCTCAAACCACAACAGACCGGCTGAAACCGGTTTTGACCAGCTAAAACCGGTTTTGACCGGATGAGACCGGATCAAACCGAGTCAGACCGGCCCAGACCGGCTAAAATCGGATCAAACCGGACCAGACAGGCCCAGACCGCCTAAAACTGGGCCACAAACCGGTTTTGACCGGCTCAAACCAGACCAGACCGGCTCAAACCGGTTTTGACCGACCTGAGCCGGTTTTGACCTGTGCAAACCAGACCAGACCGGTTCAAACCGGTTTTGATTGCCTCAATCCGGTTTGACCGGCTGAAACCGGTTTTGAACGGCTCAAACCACTCCAGACCGGGTAAAACCGGTTTTCAGTGGCTTAAACCGGTTTTGACCTGATTAGACCAATTCAACCCAGACCAGACTGGTTCAATGCGGTTTTGACCGGCACAAACCGGTTTTGAACGGCTCTAACCGGTTTTGACCGGCTCAAACCACAGCAGACCGGCTGAAACCGGTTTTGACCAGCTAAAACCGGGTTTGACCGGATGAGACCGGATCAAACCGAATCAGACCGCCCACACAGGCTAAAATCAGATCAAACTGTACCTGACCGGACCAGAATGCCTAAAACTGGGCCACAAACCGGTTTAGACCGGCTCAAACCAGCCCAGACAGGCTCAATCCACACCAGAGCGGCTCAAACCGGTTTTGACCGGATGACAACGGCTCAAACCGGACCAGACTGGCTCACACCAGATCAAACTGGCTCAGACAGGCCCAGACCGGCCGAAACCGGATCAAACCTGACGAGAGAGGCACAGACCGGCTAAAACCGTGCCAGACTGGCTCAAACCTGTTTTGACCGTCTCAAACCAGACCAGACAGGTTCAAACCGGTTTTGACTGGCTCAATCCGGTTTTGACAGGTTCAAACCTGTTTTGACCAACACAAACGACTCCAGACCGGCTAAAACCGGTTTTCAACGGCCCAAACCGGTTTTGACTTGATTAGACCGGGTCAAATCGGTTTTGACCGACCTGAGCTGGTTTTGACCGGCTCAAACCAGACCAAAACGGTTCAAGCCGATTTTGACCGGCTCGAACCGGTTTTGACCAGCTCAAACCACACCAGACCGGCTGAAACCGGTTTTGACCGGCTAAAACCGGGTTTGACCAGATGAGACCGGATCAAACCGAATCAGACCGGCCCAGACAGGCTAAAATCGGATCAAACCGTACCCGACCGGCCCAGACTGCCTAAAACTGGGCCACAAACCGGTTTTGACCGGTTCAAACCAGACCAGACCGGCTCAAACCGGTTTTGACCGGCTCAAAGCGGTTTTGACCGGATCAAACCAGACTCGACCGGCACAGACGAGCTGAAACCGGATCAAACAGGACCAGACCGGCCCAGACCGCCTAAAACTGGGACACAAACTGGTTTTGACCGGCTGAAACCAGACCAGACTGGCTCAAACCGGTTTTGACCGGTCAAACCGGTTTTGACCAGCCTGAGCCGGGTTAGAACGGCTCAAACCAGACCAGACCGGCTAAAACCGGTTTTGACCTCAAACCAGACCAGACGGCTCAAACCGGTTTTGACGGCTCAAACCGGTTTTACCAGATGACAACGGATCAAACCAGACCAGACCGCTCACACAGGATCAAACCGACCAGACCGGCTCAAACCGGACCAGACCGGCTCAAACCGGACCAGACCGGCTGAAACCGGATCAAACCGGACCAGACCGCCCAGACCGGCTGAAACCAGACCAAACCGGCTCAAACCGGACCAGACCGGCTCAAACGGTTTTGACCGGCTCAAACCACTCCAGACTGGCTAAAACCGGCCAGACCGGCTCAAACCGGTTGTGACCGACTCAAACCGGTTTTGACCATCTGAAACCGGTTTTGACCAGCTCAAACCACTCAGACCAGCTAAAACCGGTTTTGACTGGCTCAATCCGGTTTTGACCATCTGAAACCGGTTTTGACGGCTCAAACCAGACCAAACTGGCTCAAACCGGTTTTGACCGGCTAAAACCGGTTTTGACCGGATCAAACCGGCCCAGACCGGCGAAACCGGATCAAACCGGCCCAGACCGCTGAAAGCCGGCCACAAAGCGATTTTGACTGGCTGAAACCGGTTTTGACCTGCTCAAACCACACCAGACTGGCTGAAACCGGTTTTGACCAGCTAAAACCGGTTTTGACCGGATGAGACCGGATCAAACCGAATCAGACCGCCCAGACCGCTAAAATCGGATCAAACCGGACCAGACAGGCCCAGACCGCCTAAAACTGGGCCACAAACCGGTTTTGACCGGTTCAAACCAGACCAGACCGGCTCAAACCGGTTTTGACCGACCTGAGCGGTTTTGACCTGTGCAAACCAGACCAGACGGCTCAAACCGGTTTTGAATGGCTCAATCTGGTTTTGACCGGCTGAAACCAGACCAGACGGCTCAAACCACTCCAGACCGGTAAAACCGGTTTTCAGTGGCTTAAACCGGTTTTGACCTGATTAGACCAATTCAAACCAGACCAGACCGGTTCAAACCGGTTTTGACCGCTCAAACCGGTTTTGAACGGCTCAAACCAGACCAGACCGGCTCAAACCACAGCAGACCGGCTGAAACCGGTTTTGACCGGATCAAACCAGACCAAACTGGCTCAAACCGGTTTTGACCGGCTGAAACCGGTTTTGACCGGATGAGACCGGATCAAACCGGCCCAGACCGGCCCAGACCGCTAAAATCGGATCAAACCGGACCAGACCGGCCCAGACTGCCTAAAACTGGGCCACAAACCGGTTTTGACCGGTTCAAACCAGACCAAACCGGCTCAAACCGGTTTTGACTGGCTCAATCCGGTTTGACCGGCTCAAACCACTCCAGACCGGTAAAACCGGTTTTGACGGATCAAACCGGCCCAGACCGGCTGAAACCGGATCAAACAGGACCAGACCGCCCAGACCGGCTGAAAGCCGGCCACAAAGCGGTTTTGACCGGCTGAAACCAGACCAGACGGCTCAAACCGGACCAGAGCGGCTCAAACCGGTTTTGACCGGATGACAACGGCTCAAACCGGTTTTGACCAGATGAGACCGGATCAAACCGACCAGACAGGCCCAGACCGGCTGAAACCGGATCAAACCAGACCAGACGGCTCAAACCGGACCAGACTGGCTCAAACCAGACCAAAACGGCTCAAACCGGTTTTGACCGGCTCAAACCGGACCAGACCGGCCCAGACCGCTGAAACCGGTTTTGAACGGCTCTAACCGGTTTTGACCGGTTCAAACCGGTTTTGACCGGATGAGACCGGATCAAACCGGACCAGACCGGCTCAAATCGGTTTTGACCGGTTCAAACCAGACCAGACCAGACCGGCTCACACCGGTTTTGACCGGCTCGAACCGGTTTTGAACGGCTCAAACCAGACCAGACCGGCTCAAACCACACCAGACTGGCTGAAACCGGTTTTGACCGGCTCAAACGGTTTTGACCGGATGAGACCAGATCAAACCGAATCAGACCGGCCCAGACCGGCTGAAAGCCGGCCACAAAGCGATTTTGACTGGCTGAAACCACACCAGACCGGCTAAAACCGGTTTTGACCGACCTGAGCGGTTTTGACCTGCAAACCAGACCAGACCGGTTCAAACCGGTTTTGATTGCCTCAATCCGGTTTGACCATCTGAAACCGGTTTTGACCGGCTCGAACCGGTTTTGACCGGCTCAAACCAGAGCAGACCGGCTCAAACCAGACCAGACCGGCTCAAACCGGTTTTGACCGGCTCAAAGCGGTTGTGACCGGATCAAACCGGACACGACCGGCCCAGACCAGCTGAAACCGGATCAAACCGGAGCAGACCGGCCCAGACTGGCTAAAATCGGATCAAACTGGACCAGAACGGCCCAGAACACCTAAAACTGGGACACAAACCGGTTATGACCGGTGCAAACCAGACCAGACCGGCTGAAACCGGTTTTGACCGACCTAAGCCGGTTTTGACAAGCGCAAACCAGACCAGACTGGTTCAAACCGATTTTGACAGCCTCAATCCGGTTTTGACCGGCTGAAACCGGTTTTGACCGGCTCAAACCACTACTGACCGGGTAAAACCGGTTTTCAGCGGCTTAAACCGGTTTTGAACTGATTAGACAAGCTCAAACCAGACCAGACAGGTTCAATGCGTCTTTGACCGCCACAAACCGGTTTTGACCGGCTGAAACCGGATCAAACCGGACCAGAGCGGCTCAAACCGGTTTTGACCGGCTCAAAGCGGTTTTGACGGATCAAACCAGACTCCACCGGCACAGACGAGCTAAAATCGGATCAAACCGGACCAGACAGGCCCAGACCGCCTAAAACTGGGCCACAAACCGGTTTTGACCGGTGCAAACCACACCAGACCGGCTAAAACCGGTTTTGACCGACCTGAGCCGGTTTTGACCTGTGCAAACCAGACCAGACCGGTTCAAACCGGTTTTGATTGCCTCAATCCGGTTTGACCGGCTGAAACCGGTTTTGAACGGCTCAAACCACTCCAGACCGGGTAAAACCGGTTTTCAGTGGCTTAAACCGGTTTTGACCTGATTAGACCAATTCAACCCAGACCAGACTGGTTCAATGCGGTTTTGACCGGCACAAACCGGTTTTGAACGGCTCTAACCGGTTTTGACCGGCTCAAACCACAGCAGACCGGCTGAAACCGGTTTTGACCAGCTAAAACCGGGTTTGACCGGATGAGACCGGATCAAACCGAATCAGACCGGCCCACACAGGCTAAAATCAGATCAAACTGTACCTGACCGGACCAGAATGCCTAAAACTGGGCCACAAACCGGTTTAGACCGGCTCAAACCAGCCCAGACAGGCTCAATCCACACCAGAGCGGCTCAAACCGGTTTTGACCGGATGACAACGGCTCAAACCGGACCAGACTGGCTCACACCAGATCAAACTGGCTCAGACAGGCCCAGACCGGCCGAAACCGGATCAAACCTGACGAGAGAGGCACAGACCGGCTAAAACCGTGCCAGACTGGCTCAAACCTGTTTTGACCGTCTCAAACCAGACCAGACAGGTTCAAACCGGTTTTGACTGGCTCAATCCGGTTTTGACAGGTTCAAACCTGTTTTGACCAACACAAACGACTCCAGACCGGCTAAAACCGGTTTTCAACGGCCCAAACCGGTTTTGACTTGATTAGACCGGGTCAAATCGGTTTTGACCGACCTGAGCTGGTTTTGACCGGCTCAAACCAGACCAAAACGGTTCAAGCCGATTTTGACCGGCTCGAACCGGTTTTGACCAGCTCAAACCACACCAGACTGGCTCAAACCAGACCAGACCGGCTCAAACCGGTTGTGACCGACTCAAACCGGTTTTGACCTGCTCAAACCACACCAGACCGGCTGAAACCGGTTTTGACCGGCTAAAACCGGTTTTGTCCGGATGAGACCAGATCAAACCGAATCAGACCGGCCCAGACCGGCTAAAATCGGATCAAACCGTACCTGACCGGCCCAAACTGCCTAAAACTGGGCCACAAACCGGTTTTGACCGGTTGAAACCGGTTTTGACCGGATGACAACGGCTGAAACCGGTTTTGACCGGCTGAAACCGGTTTTGACCGGATGAGACCGGATCAAACCGAGTCAGACCGGCCCAGACCAGCTAAAATCGGATCAAACCGGACCAGACTGGCCCAGACCGCCTAAAACTGGGCCACAAACCGGTTTTGACCGGTGCAAACCACACCAGACCGGCTAAAACCGGTTTTGACCGACCTGAGCCGGTTTTGACCTGCGCAAACCAGACCAGACCGGTTCAAACCGGTTTTGACTGCCTCAATCCGGTTTTGACCGGCTGAAACCGGTTTTGAACGGCTCAAACCACTCCAGACCGGGTAAAACCGGTTTTCAGCGGCTTAAACCGGTTTTGACCTGATTAGACCAATTCAAACCAGACCAGACTGGTTCAATGCGGTTTTGACCGGCACAAACCGGTTTTGAACGGCTCGAACCGGTTTTGACCGGCTCAAACCACAGCAGACCGGCTGAAACCGGTTTTGACCGGCTAAAACCGGGTTTGACCGGATGAGACCGGATCAAACCGAATCAGACCGGCCCACACAGGCTAAAATCGGATCAAACCGTACCCGACCGGCCCAGACTGCCTAAAACTGGGCCACAAACCGGTTTTGACCGGTTCAAACCAGACCAAACCGGCTCAAACCGGTTTTGACTGGCTCAATCCGGTTTTGACCGGCTCAAACCACTCCAGACCGGTAAAACCGGTTTTGACGGATCAAACCGGCCCAGACCGGCTGAAACCGGATCAAACAGGACCAGACCGCCCAGACCGGCTGAAAGCCGGCCACAAAGCGGTTTTGACCGGCTGAAACCAGACCAGACGGCTCAAACCGGACCAGAGCGGCTCAAACCGGTTTTGACCGGATGACAACGGCTCAAACCGGTTTTGACCAGATGAGACCGGATCAAACCGGACCAGACAGGCCCGGACCGGCTGAAACCGGATCAAACCGGACCAGACCGGCTCAAATCGGTTTTGACCGGCTCAAACCACACCAGACTGGCTAAAACCGGCCAGACCGGCTCAAACCGGTTTTGACCGGATCAAACCGGCCCAGACCGCTGAAACCGGTTTTGAACGGCTCTAACCGGTTTTGACCGGATGAAACCGGTTTTGACCAGATGAGACCGGATCAAACCGGACCAGACCGGCTCAAATCGGTTTTGACTGGCTCAAACCAGACCAGACCAAACCGGCTCATACCAGTTTTGACCGGCTCGAACCCGTTTTGAACGGCTCAAACCAGACCAGACTGGCTCAAACCACACCAGACTGGCTGAAACCGGTTTTGAACGGCTAAAATCGGTTTTGACCGGATGAGACCCGATCAAAGCAAATCAGTCCAGCCCAGACCGGATAAAATCGGATCAAACCGGACCAGACTGGCCCAGACCGCCTAAATCTGGGCCACAAACCGGTTTTGACTGGTTCAAACCAGACCAGACCGGATCAAAGCGGTTTTGACCGGCTCGAACCGGTTTTGACAGGCTCAAACCAGAGCAGAACGGCTCAAACCAGACCAGACCGGCTCAAACCGGTTTTGACCGGCTGAAAGCGGTTTTGACCGCTCAAACCGGTTTTGACGGCTCAAACCAGCCCACACCAGCTGAAACCGGATCAAACCAGAACAGACCGGCCCAGACCGGCTAAAATCGGATCAAACCGGACCAAAACGGCCCAGACCACCTAAAACTGGGCCACAAACCGGTTTTGACCGGCTGAAACCAGACCAGACTGGCTCAAACCGGTTTTGACCAGCCTGAGCCGGTTTAGAACGGCTCAAACCAGACCAGACAGGCTCAATCCGGACCAGAGCGGCTCAAACCGGTTTTGACCGGATGACAACGGATCAAACCGGACCAGACTGGCTCAAACCGGACCAGACTGGCTCACACCGGATCAAACTGGCTCAGACAGGCCCAGACCGGCTGAAACCGGATCAAACCTGACGAGAGCGGCACAGACCGGCTAAAACCGTGCCAGACTGGCTCAAACCTGTTTTGACCGTCTCAAACCAGACCAGACAGTTTCAAACCGGTTTTGACTGGCTCAATCCGGTTTTGACAGGCTCAAACCGGTTTTGACCAACTCAAACCACTCCAGACTGGCTAAAACCGGTTTTCAACGGCCCAAACCGGTTTTGACCTGATTAGACCGGGTCAAACCGGTTTTGACCGACCTGAGCCGGTTTTGACTGGCTCAAACCAGACCAGACCGGTTCAAACTAGTTTTGACCGGCTCGAACCGGTTTTGACCAGCTCAAACCAGACCAGACCGGCTCAAACCAGACCAGACCGGCTCAAACCGGTTTTGACCGACTCAAACCGGTTTTGACCTGCTCAAACCACACCAGACCGGCTGAAACCGGTTTTGACCGGCTAAAACTGGTTTTGTCCGGATGAGACCGGATCAAACCGAATCAGACCGGCCCAGACCGGCTAAAATCGGATCAAACCAGACCAGACCGGCTCAAACCGGTTTTGGCCAGCCTGAGCCGGTTTAAAACGGCTCAAACCAGACCAGAGCGGCTCAAACCGGACCAGAGGGCTCAAACCGGTTTTTACCAGATGACACCGCAACAAACCGGACCAAACCGTCTCACACAGGATCAAACCGGACCAGACAGGCCCAGACCGGCTGAAACCAGATCAAACCAGACCAGACCGCCCCAGACTGGCTAAAACCAGACCAGACCGGTTCAAACCGGTTTTGACCAGCTCAAACCACTCCAGACTGGCTAAAACCGGTTTTGACCGCTCAAACCACACCAGACTGGCTCAAACCGGTTTTGACCTGAATAGACCAGATCAAACCGAATCAGACCGCCCAGACCGGCTAAAATCGGAACTAACCGTACCCGACCGGGCCAGACTGCCTAAAACTGGGACACAAACTGGTTTTGACCGGTTCAAACCAGACCAGACGGCTCAAACCGGTTTTGACCGCTCAAAGCGGTTTTGACCGAGCAAACCAGACTCCACCGGCACAGACGAGCTGAAACCGGATCAAACAGGACCAGACCGCCCAGACCGGCTGAAAGCCGGCCACAAAGCGGTTTTGACCGGCTGAAACCAGACCAGAGCGGCTCAAACCGGTTTTGACCAGCCTGAGCCGGGTTAGAACGGCTCAAACCACACCAGAGCGGCTCAATCCGGACCAGAGCGGCTCAAACCGGTTTTACCAGATGACAACGGATCAAACCGGACCAGACCGGCTCACACAGGATCAAACCGGACCAGACAGGCCCAGACCGGCTGGAACCGGATCAAACCGCCCAGACCGCCCAGACTGGCTAAAACCAGGCCAGACCGGCTCAAATCGGTTTTGACCGCTCAAACCAGACCAGACCGTTTCAAACCGGTTTTGAATGGCTCAATCTGGTTTTGACCGCTCAAACCACTCCAGACTGGCTAAAAACCGGTTTTCACCGACTCAAACCGGTTTTGACCTGAATAGACCGGATCAAACCGTACCAGACCGGATCATACAGGCTCGAATCGGTTTTGACTGGGTTCAACCAGACCAAACTGGCTCAAACCGGTATTGACCGGCTCGAACAGGTTTTGACCTGCTCAAACCAGACCAAACCGCCTCAAACCTATTTTGACCGGGTCAAACCGGTTTTGACCGGCTGAAACCGGATCAAACCAGACCAGACCGGCTGAAACCGGTTTTGACCAGCTAAAACCGGTTTTGACCGGATGAGACCGGATCAAACCGAGTCAGACCGGCCCAGACCGGCTAAAATCGGATCAAACCGGACCAGACAGGCCCAGACCGCCTAAAACTGGGCCACAAACCGGTTTTGACCGGATCAAACCATACCAGACCGGATCATACAGGCTCGAATCGGTTTTGACCGGTTCAAACCAGACCAGACCGGCTCAAACCGGTTTTGACCGGCTCAAAGCGGTTTTGACCGGATCAAACCAGACTCTCCCGGCACAGATGAGCAGAAAGCGGATCAAAGAGGACCAGACCAGCCCAGACCGGCTGAAAGCCGGCCACAAAGCGGTTTTGACCGGCTGAAACCACACCAGACCGGCTAAAACCGGTTTTGACCGACCTGAGCCGGTTTTGACCTGCGCAAACCAGACCAGACCGGTTCAAACCGGTTTTGATTGCCTCAATCCGGTTTTGACCGTCTGAAACCGGTTTTGAACGGCTCAAACCACTCCAGACCGGGTAAAACCGGTTTTCAGTGGCTTAAACCGGTTTTGACCTGATTAGACCAATTCAAACCAGACCAGACTGGTTCAATGCGGTTTTGACCGGCACAAACCGGTTTTGACCGGCTCAAACCGGTTTTGACCTGCTCAAACCACACCAGACCGGCTGAAACCGGTTTTGACCGGCTAAAACCGGTTTTGTCCGGATGAGACCAGATCAAACCGAATCAGACCGGCCCAGACCGGCTAAAATCGGATCAAACCGTACCTGACCGGCCCAAACTGCCTAAAACTGGGCCACAAACCGGTTTTGACCGGTTCAAACCAGACCAAACCGGCTCAAACCGGTTTTGACCGGCTCAAAGCGGTTTTGACCGGATCAAACCAGACTCTCCCGGCACAGATGAGCAGAAAGCGGATCAAAGAGGACCAGACCGGCCCAGACCGGCTGAAAGCCGGCCACAAAGCGGTTTTGACCGGCTGAAACCACACCAGACCGGCTCAAACCGGTTTTGACCAGCCTGAGCCGGTTGACAACGGCTCAAACCAGACCAGAGCGGCTCAAACCGGACCAGAGCGGCTCAAACCGGTTTTTACCAGATGACACCGGAACAAACCGGACCAGACCGGCTCACACAGGATCAAACCGGACCAGACAGGCCCAGACCGGCTGAAACCGGATCAAACCGGACCAGACCGCCCAGACCGGCTGAAACCGGATCAAACCATACCAGACCGGATCATACAGGCTCGAATCGGTTTTGACTGGGTTCAACCAGACCAAACTGGCTCAAACCGGTATTGACCGGCTCGAACAGGTTTTGACCTGCTCAAACCAGACCAAACCGCCTCAAACCTATTTTGACCGGGTCAAACCGGTTTTGACCTGCTCAAACCACAACAGACCGGCTGAAACCGGTTTTGACCAGCTAAAACCGGTTTTGACCGGATGAGACCGGATCAAACCGAGTCAGACCGGCCCAGACCGGCTAAAATCGGATCAAACCGGACCAGACAGGCCCAGACCGCCTAAAACTGGGCCACAAACCGGTTTTGACCGGTGCAAACCACACCAGACCGGCTAAAACCGGTTTTGACCGACCTGAGCCGGTTTTGACCTGTGCAAACCAGACCAGACCGGTTCAAACCGGTTTTGATTGCCTCAATCCGGTTTGACCGGCTGAAACCGGTTTTGAACGGCTCAAACCACTCCAGACCGGGTAAAACCGGTTTTCAGTGGCTTAAACCGGTTTTGACCTGATTAGACCAATTCAACCCAGACCAGACTGGTTCAATGCGGTTTTGACCGCACAAACCGGTTTTGAACGGCTCGAACCGGTTTTGACCGGCTCAAACCAAACCAGACCGGCTGAAACCGGTTTTGACCGGCTAAAACCGGGTTTGACCAGATGAGACCGGATCAAACCGAATCAGACCGGCCCAGACAGGCTAAAATCGGAACAAACCGTACCCGACCGGGCCAGACTGCCTAAAACTGGGACACAAACTGGTTTTGACCGGTTCAAACCAGAGCAGACCGGCTCAAACCGGTTTTGACCGGCTCAAAGCGGTTTTGACCGGAGCAAACCAGACTCGACCGGCACAGACGAGCTGAAACCGGATCAAACAGGACCAGACCGGCCCAGACCGGCTGAAAGGGGGCCACAAAGCGGTTTTGACCGGCTGAAACCAGACCAGACCGGCTCAAACCGGTTTTGACCAGCCTGAGCCGGGTTAGAACGGCTCAAACCACACCAGAGCGGCTCAAACCGGACCAGAGCGGCTCAAACCGGTTTTTACCAGATGACAACGGATCAAACCGGACCAGACCGGCTCACACAGGATCAAACAGGACCAGACAGGCCCAGACCGGCTGAAACCGGATCAAACCGGACCAGACCGGCCCAGACTGGCTAAAACCGGGCCAGACCGGCTCAAATCGGTTTTGACCGGCTCAAACCAGACCAGACCGGTTCAAACCGGTTTTGAATGGCTCAATCTGGTTTTGACCGGCTCAAACCACTCCAGACCAGCTAAAAACCGGTTTTCACCGACTCAAACAGGTTTTGACCTGAATAGACCGGATCAAACCATACCAGACCGGATCATACAGGCTCGAATCGGTTTTGACTGGGTTCAACCAGACCAAACTGGCTCAAACCGGTATTGACCGGCTCGAACAGGTTTTGACCTGCTCAAACCAGACCAAACCGCCTCAAACCTATTTTGACCGGGTCAAACCGGTTTTGACCTGCTCAAACCACAACAGACCGGCTGAAACCGGTTTTGACCAGCTAAAACCGGTTTTGACCGGATGAGACCGGATCAAACCGAGTCAGACCGGCCCAGACCGGCTAAAATCGGATCAAACCGGACCAGACAGGCCCAGACCGCCTAAAACTGGGCCACAAACCGGTTTTGACCGGTGCAAACCACACCAGACCGGCTAAAACCGGTTTTGACCGACCTGAGCCGGTTTTGACCTGTGCAAACCAGACCAGACCGGTTCAAACCGGTTTTGATTGCCTCAATCCGGTTTTGACCGGCTGAAACCGGTTTTGAACGGCTCAAACCACTCCAGACCGGGTAAAACCGGTTTTCAGTGGCTTAAACCGGTTTTGACCTGATTAGACCAATTCAACCCAGACCAGACTGGTTCAATGCGGTTTTGACCGGCACAAACCGGTTTTGAACGGCTCGAACCGGTTTTGACCGGCTCAAACCACAGCAGACCGGCTGAAACCGGTTTTGACCGGCTAAAACCGGGTTTGACCGGATGAGACCGGATCAAACCGAATCAGACCGGCCCAGACCGGCTAAAATCGGATCAAACCGTACCAGACCGGCCCAGACCGCCTAAAACTGGGACACAAACTGGTTTTGACCGGTTCAAACCAGAGCAGACCGGCTCAAACCGGTTTTGACCGCTAAAACCGGTTTTGACCGGCTCAAAGCGGTTTTGACCGGAGCAAACCAGACTCCACCGGCACAGACGAGCTGAAACCGGATCAAACAGGACCAGACCGGCCCAGACCGGTTGAAAGCGGGCCACAAAGTGGTTTTGACCGGCTGAAACCAGACCAGACCGCTCAAACCGGTTTTGACCAGCCTGAGCCGGGTTAGAACGGCTCAAACCACACCAGAGCGGCTCAAACCGGACCAGAGTGGCTCAAACCGGTTTTACCAGATGACAACGGATCAAACCGGACCAGACCGGCTCACACAGGATCAAACAGGACCAGACAGGCCCGGACCGGCTGAAACCGGATCAAACCGGACCAGACCGGCCCAGACTGGCTAAAACCGGGCCAGACCGGCTCAAATCGGTTTTGACCGGCTCAAACCAGACCAGACCGGTTCAAACCGGTTTTGAATGGCTCAATCTGGTTTTGACCGGCTCAAACCACTCCAGACCGGCTAAAAACCGGTTTTCACCGACTCAAACCGGTTTTGACCTGAATAGACCGGATCAAACCGTACCAGACCGGCTCATACAGGCTCGAATCGGTTTTGACTGGGTTCAACCAGACCAAACCGGCTCAAACCGGTTTTGACCGGCTCGAACCGGTTTTGAACTGCTCAAACCAGACCACACCGGCTCAAACCAGACCAGACCGGCTTAAACGTGTTTTGACCGGGTCAAACCGGTTTTGACCTAATCAAACCAGACTCTCCGGCACAGATGAGCAGAAAGCGGATCAAAGAGGACCAGACCAGCCCAGACCGGCTGAAAGCCGGCCACAAAGCGATTTTGACTGGCTGAAACCGGTTTTGACCAGCTAAAACCGGTTTTGACCGGATGAGACCGGATCAAACCGAGTCAGACCGGCCCACACAGGCTAAAATCAGATCAAACTGTACCTGACCGGACCAGAATGCCTAAAACTGGGCCACAAACCGGTTTAGACCGGCTCAAACCACACCAGACTGGCTCAAACCAGACCAGACGGCTCAAACCGGTTTTGACCGGATGACAACGGCTCAAACCGGACCAGACTGGCTCACACCAGATCAAACTGGCTCAGACAGGCCCAGACCGGCCGAAACCGGATCAAACCTGACGAGAGAGGCACAGACCGGCTAAAACCGTGCCAGACTGGCTCAAACCTGTTTTGACCATCTCAAACCAGACCAGACAGGTTCAAACCGGTTTTGACTGGCTCAATCCGGTTTTGACAGGTTCAAACCTGTTTTGACCAACACAAACGACTCCAGACCGGCTAAAACCGGTTTTCAACGGCCCAAACCGGTTTTGACTTGATTAGACCGGGTCAAATCGGTTTTGACCGACCTGAGCTGGTTTTGACCGGCTCAAACCAGACCAAAACGGTTCAAGCCGATTTTGACCGGCTCGAACCGGTTTTGACCAGCTCAAACCACACCAGACTGGCTCAAACCAGACCAGACCGGCTCAAACCGGTTGTGACCGACTCAAACCGGTTTTGACCTGCTCAAACCACACCAGACCGGCTGAAACCGGTTTTGACCGGCTAAAACCGGTTTTGTCCGGATGAGACCAGATCAAACCGAATCAGACCGGCCCAGACCGGCTAAAATCGGATCAAACCGTACCCGACCGGCCCAGACTGCCTAAAACTGGGCCACAAACCGGTTTTGACCGGTTCAAACCAGACCAAACCGGCTCAAAACGGTTTTGACCGGCTCAAAGCGGTTTTGACCGGATCAAACCAGACTCTCCCGACTCAGATGAGCTGAAAGCGGATCAAAGAGGACCAGACCGGCCCAGACCGGCTGAAAGCCGGCCACAAAGTGGTTTTGACCGGCTGAAACCACACCAGACCGGCTCACACCGGTTTTGACCAGCCTGAGCCGGTTGACAACGGCTCAAACCAGACCAGAGCGGCTCAAACCGGACCAGAGCGGCTCAAACCGGTTTTTACCAGATGACACCGGAACAAACCGGACCAGACGGCTCACACAGGATCAAACAGGACCAGACAGGCCCAGACTGACTGAAACCGGATCAAACCGGACCAGACCGGCCCAGACTGGCTAAAACCGGGCCAGACCGGCTCAAATCGGTTTTGACCAGCTCAAACCACTCCAGACTGGCTAAAAACCGGTTTTCACCGACTCAAACCGGTTTTGACCTGAATAGACCAGATCAAACCGAATCAGACCGGCCCAGACAGGCTAAAATCGGAACTAACCGTACCCGACCGGGCCAGACTGCCTAAAACTGGGACACAAACTGGTTTTGACCGGTTCAAACCAGAGCAGACCGGCTCAAACCGGTTTTGACCGGCTCAAAGCGGTTTTGACCGGAGCAAACCAGACTCCACCGGCACAGACGAGCTGAAACCGGATCAAACAGGACCAGACCGGCCCAGACCGGTTGAAAGCGGGCCACAAAGTGGTTTTGACCGGCTGAAACCAGACCAGAGCGGCTCAAACCGGTTTTGACCAGCCTGAGCCGGGTTAGAACGGCTCAAACCACACCAGAGCGGCTCAAACCGGACCAGAGCGGCTCAAACCGGTTTTACCAGATGACAACGGATCAAACCGGACCAGACCGGCTCACACAGGATCAAACAGGACCAGACCGGCTAAAACCGGTTTTGACCGGATCAAACCGAATCAAACCGGACCAGACCGGCCCAGACTGGCTAAAACCGGGCCAGACCGGCTCAAATCGGTTTTGACCGGCTCAAACCAGACCAGACCGGTTCAAACCGGTTTTGAATGGCTCAATCTGGTTTTGACCGGCTCAAACCACTCCAGACCGGCTAAAAACCGGTTTTCACCGACTCAAACCGGTTTTGACCTGAAGAGACCGGATCAAACCGTACCAGACCGGATCATACAGGCTCGAATCGGTTTTGACTGGTTCAAACCAGACCAAACTGGCTCAAACCGGTATTGACCGGCTCGAACAGGTTTTGACCTGCTCAAACCAGACCAAACCGCCTCAAACCAGACCAGACCGGCTCAAACCTATTTTGACCGGGTCAAACCGGTTTTGACCTGCTCAAACCACACCAGACCGGCTGAAACCGGTTTTGACCAGCTAAAACCGGTTTTGACCGGATGAGACCGGATCAAACCGAGTCAGACCGGCCCAGACCGGCTAAAATCGGATCAAACCGGACCAGACAGGCCCAGACCGCCTAAAACTGGGCCACAAACCGGTTTTGACCGGTGCAAACCACACCAGACCGGCTAAAACCGGTTTTGACCGACCTGAGCCGGTTTTGACCTGTGCAAACCAGACCAGACCGGTTCAAACCGGTTTTGATTGCCTCAATCCGGTTTTGACCGGCTGAAACCGGTTTTGAACGGCTCAAACCACTCCAGACCGGGTAAAACCGGTTTTCAGTGGCTTAAACCGGTTTTGACCTGATTAGACCAATTCAACCCAGACCAGACTGGTTCAATGCGGTTTTGACCGGCACAAACCGGTTTTGAACGGCTCTAACCGGTTTTGACCGGCTCAAACCACAGCAGACCGGCTGAAACCGGTTTTGACCAGCTAAAACCGGGTTTGACCGGATGAGACCGGATCAAACCGAATCAGACCGGCCCACACAGGCTAAAATCAGATCAAACTGTACCTGACCGGACCAGAATGCCTAAAACTGGGCCACAAACCGGTTTAGACCGGCTCAAACCAGCCCAGACAGGCTCAATCCACACCAGAGCGGCTCAAACCGGTTTTGACCGGATGACAACGGCTCAAACCGGACCAGACTGGCTCACACCAGATCAAACTGGCTCAGACAGGCCCAGACCGGCCGAAACCGAATCAAACCTGACGAGAGGCACAGACCGGCTAAAACCGTGCCAGACTGGCTCAAACCTGTTTTGACCGTCTCAAACCAGACCAGACAGGTTCAAACCGGTTTTGACTGGCTCAATCCGGTTTTGACAGGTTCAAACCTGTTTTGACCAACACAACGACTCCAGACCGGCTAAAACCGGTTTTCAACGGCCCAAACCGGTTTTGACTTGATTAGACCGGGTCAAATCGGTTTTGACCGACCTGAGCTGGTTTTGACCGGCTCAAACCAGACCAAAACGGTTCAAGCCGATTTTGACCGGCTCGAACCGGTTTTGACCAGCTCAAACCACACCAGACTGGCTCAAACCAGACCAGACCGGCTCAAACCGGTTGTGACCGACTCAAACCGGTTTTGACCTGCTCAAACCACACCAGACCGGCTGAAACCGGTTTTGACCGGCTAAAACCGGTTTTGTCCGGATGAGACCAGATCAAACCGAATCAGACCGGCCCAGACCGGCTAAAATCGGATCAAACCGTACCTGACCGGCCCAAACTGCCTAAAACTGGGCCACAAACCGGTTTTGACCGGTTGAAACCAGACCAAACCGGCTCAAACCGGTTTTGACCGGCTCAAAGCGGTTTTGACCGGATCAAACCAGACTCTCCCGGCACAGATGAGCAGAAAGCGGATCAAAGAGGACCAGACCGGCCCAGACCGGCTGAAAGCCGGCCACAAAGCGGTTTTGACCGGCTGAAACCACACCAGACTGGCTAAAACCGGTTTTGACCGACCTGAGCCGGTTTAGACCGGCTCAAACCAGCCCAGACAGGCTCAATCCGCACCAGAGTGGCTCAAACTGGTTTTGACCGGATGACAACGGCTCAAACCGGACCAGACTGGCTCACACCGGATCAAACTGGCTCAGACAGGCCCAGACCGGCCGAAACCGGATCAAACCTGACGAGAGAGGCACAGACCGGCTAAAACCGTGCCAGACTGGCTCAAACCTGTTTTGACCGTCTCAAACCAGACCAGACAGGTTCAAACCGGTTTTGACTGGCTCAATCCGGTTTTGACAGGTTCAAACCTGTTTTGACCAACACAAACGACTCCAGACCGGCTAAAACCGGTTTTCAACGGCCCAAACCGGTTTTGACCTGATTAGACCGGGTCAAATCGGTTTTGACCGACCTGAGCTGGTTTTGACCGGCTCAAACCGGTTTTGACCGGGTCGAAGCGGTTTTGACCGGATCAAACCAGACTCTCCCGGCACAGATGAGCAGAAAGCGGATCAAAGAGGACCAGACCAGCCCAGACCGGCTGAAAGCCGGCCACAAAGCGATTTTGACTGGCTGAAACCACACCAGACCGGCTAAAACCGGTTTTGACCGACCTGAGCCGGTTTTGACCTGCGCAAACCAGACCAGACCGGTTCAAACCGGTTTTGATTGCCTCAATCCGGTTTTGACCATCTGAAACCGGTTTTGACCGGCTCGAACCGGTTTTGACCGGCTCAAACCAGAGCAGACCGGCTCAAACCAGACCAGACCGGCTCAAACCGGTTTTGACTGGCTCAAAGCGGTTGTGACCGGATCCAACCGGAAACGACCAGCCCAGACCAGCTGAAACCGGATCAAACCGGAGCAGACCGGCCCAGACTGGCTAAAATCGGATCAAACTGGACCAGAACGGCCCAGAACACCTAAAACTGGGACACAAACCGGTTATGACCGGTGCAAACCAGACCAGACCGGCTGAAACCGGTTTTGACCGACCTAAGCCGGTTTTGACAAGCGCAAACCAGACCAGACTGGTTCAAACCGATTTTGACAGCCTCAATCCGGTTTTGACCGGCTGAAACCGGTTTTGACCGGCTCAAACCACTACTGACCGGGTAAAACCGGTTTTCAGCGGCTTAAACTGGTTTTGAACTGATTAGACAAGCTCAAACCAGACCAGACAGGTTCAATGCGTCTTTGACCGCCACAAACCGGGTTTGACCGGTTCAAACCAGACCAAAACGGCTCAAACCGGTTTTGACCGGCTCAAAGCGGTTTTGACCGGATCAAACCAGTCTCTCCCGACTCAGATGAGCTGAAAGCGGATCAAAGAGGACCAGACTGGCCCAGACCGGCTGAAAGCCGGCCACAAAGTGGTTTTGACCAGCTGAAACCACACCAGACCGGCTCACACCGGTTTTGACCAGCCTGAGCCGGTTGACAACGGCTCAAACCAGACCAGAGCGGCTCAAACCGGACCAGAGCGGCTCAAACCGGTTTTTACCAGATGACACCGGAACAAACCGGACCAGACCGGCTCACACAGGATCAAACCGGACCAGACAGGCCCAGACCGGCTGAAACCGGATCAAACCGGACCAGACCACCCCAGACTGGCTAAAACCGGGCCAGACCGGCTCAAATCGGTTTTGACCAGCTCAAACCACTCCAGACTGGCTAAAAACCGGTTTTCACCGACTCAAACCGGTTTTGACCTGAATAGACCAGATCAAACCGAATCAGACCGCCCAGACAGGCTAAAATCGGAACTAACCGTACCCGACCGGGCCAGACTGCCTAAAACTGGGACACAAACTGGTTTTGACCGGTTCAAACCAGAGCAGACCGGCTCAAACCGGTTTTGACCGGCTCAAAGCGGTTTTGACCGGAGCAAACCAGACTCCACCGGCACAGATGAGCTGAAAGCGGATCAAACAGGACCAGACCGGCCCAGACCGGCTGAAAGCGGGCCACAAAGTGGTTTTGACCGGCTGAAACCAGACCAGACCGGCTCAAACCGGTTTTGACCACCCTGAGCCGGTTGACAATGGCTCAAACCAGACCAGAGCGGGTCAAACCGGACCAGAGCGACTCAAACGGGTTTTTACCAGATAACACCGGATCCAACCGGACCAGACGACTCACACAGGATCAAACAGGACCAGACAGGCCCAGACTGACTGAAACCAGATTAAACCGGACCAGACCGGCCCAGACTGGTTAAAACCGTGCCAGACTGGGTCAAATCGGTTTTGACCGGCTCAAAGCAGACCAGACCGTTTCAAACCGGTTTTGAATGACTCAATCTGGTTTTGACCGGTTCAAACCACTCCAGACCGGCTAAAAACCGGTTTTCACGGACTCAAACCGGTTTTGACCTGAATAGACCGGATCAAACCATACCAGACCGGATCATACAGGCTCGAATCGGTTTTGACTGGGTTCAACCAGACCAAACTGGCTCAAACCGGTATTGACCGGCTCGAACAGGTTTTGACCTGCTCAAACCAGACCAAACCGCCTCAAACCTATTTTGACCGGTCAAACCGGTTTTGACCTGCTCAAACCACAACAGACCGGCTGAAACCGGTTTTGACCAGCTAAAACCGGTTTTGACCGGATGAGACGGATCAAACCGAGTCAGACCGCCCAGACCGCTAAAATCGGATCAAACCGGACCAGACAGGCCCAGACCGCCTAAAACTGGGCCACAAACCGGTTTTGACCGGTGCAAACCACACCAGACCGGCTAAAACCGGTTTTGACCGACCTGAGCCGGTTTTGACCTGTGCAAACCAGACCAGACCGGTTCAAACCGGTTTTGATTGCCTCAATCCGGTTTGACCGGCTGAAACCGGTTTTGAACGGCTCAAACCACTCCAGACCGGGTAAAACCGGTTTTCAGTGGCTTAAACCGGTTTTGACCTGATTAGACCAATTCAACCCAGACCAGACTGGTTCAATGCGGTTTTGACTGGCACAAACCGGTTTTGAACGGCTCTAACCGGTTTTGACCGGCTCAAACCACAGCAGACTGGCTGAAACCGGTTTTGACCGGCTAAAACCGGGTTTGACCGGATGAGACCGGATCAAACCGAATCAGACCGGCCCACACAGGCTAAAATCAGATCAAACTGTACCTGACCGGACCAGAATGCCTAAAACTGGGCCACAAACCGGTTTAGACCGGCTCAAACCAGCCCAGACAGGCTCAATCCAGACCAGAGCGGCTCAAACCGGTTTTGACCGGATGACAACGGCTCAAACCGGACCAGACTGGCTCACACCAGATCAAACTGGCTCAGACAGGCCCAGACCGGCCGAAACCGGATCAAACCTGACGAGAGAGGCACAGACCGGCTAAAACCGTGCCAGACTGGCTCAAACCTGTTTTGACCGTCTCAAACCAGACCAGACAGGTTCAAACCGGTTTTGACTGGCTCAATCCGGTTTTGACAGGTTCAAACCTGTTTTGACCAACACAAACGACTCCAGACCGGCTAAAACCGGTTTTCAACGGCCCAAACCGGTTTTGACTTGATTAGACCGGGTCAAATCGGTTTTGACCGACCTGAGCTGGTTTTGACCGGCTCAAACCAGACCAAAACGGTTCAAGCCGATTTTGACCGGCTCGAACCGGTTTTGACCAGCTCAAACCACACCAGACTGGCTCAAACCAGACCAGACCGGCTCAAACCGGTTGTGACCGACTCAAACCGGTTTTGACCTGCTCAAACCACACCAGACCGGCTGAAACCGGTTTTGACCGGCTAAAACCGGTTTTGTCCGGATGAGACCAGATCAAACCGAATCAGACCGGCCCAGACCGGCTAAAATCGGATCAAACCGTACCTGACCGGCCCAAACTGCCTAAAACTGGGCCACAAACCGGTTTTGACCGGTTGAAACCAGACCAAACCGGCTCAAACCGGTTTTGACCGGCTCAAAGCGGTTTTGACCGGATCAAACCAGACTCTCCCGGCACAGATGAGCAGAAAGCGGATCAAAGAGGACCAGACTGGCCCAGACCGGCTGAAAGCCGGCCACAAAGCGGTTTTGACCGGCTGAAACCACACCAGACTGGCTAAAACCGGTTTTGACCGACCTGAGCCGGTTTTGACCTGCGCAAACCAGACCAGACCGGTTCAATCCGGTTTTGATTGCCTCAATCCGGTTTTGACCGTCTGAAACCGGTTTTGAACGGCTCAAACCACTCCAGACCGGGTAAAACCGGTTTTCAGTGGCTTAAACCGGATTTGACCTGATTAGACCAATTCAAACCAGACCAGACTGTTTCAATGCGGTTTTGACCGGCACAAACCGGTTTTGAACGGCTCGAACCGGTTTTGACCGGCTCAAACCACACCAGACCGGATGAAACCGGTTTTGACCGGCTAAAACCGGGTTTGACCAGATGAGACCGGAGCAAACCGAATCAGACTGGCCCAGACCGGCTAATATCGGATCAAACCATACCCGACCGGCCCAGACTGCCTAAAACTGGGCCACAAACCGGTTTTGACCGGTTCAAACCAGACCAAACCGGCTCAAACCGGTTTTGACCGGCTCAAAGCGGTTTTGACCGGATCAAACCAGACTCTCCCGGCCCAGATGAGCTGAAAGCGGATCAAAGAGGACCAGACCGGCCCAGACCGGCTGAAAGCCAGCCAGAAAGTGGTTTTGACCGGCTGTAACCACACCAGACCGGCTCACACCGGTTTTGACCAGCCTGAGCCGGTTGACAACGGCTCAAACCAGACCAGAGCGGCTCAAACCGGACCAGAGCGGCTCAAACCGGTTTTTACCAGATGACAACGGCTCAAACCGGTTTTGAACGGCTCAAACCGGACCAGACCGGCTCACACAGGATCAAACCGGACCAGACAGGCCCAGACCGGCTGAAACCGGATCAAACCGGACCAGACCGGCCCAGACTGGCTAAAACCGGGCCAGACCAGCTCAAAACGGTTTTGACCGGCTCAAACCAGACCAGACCAGTTCAAACCAGTTTTGACTGGCTCAATCCGGTTTTGACTGGCTCAAATCGGTTTTGACCGGCTCAAAGCACTCCAGACCGGCTAAAGCCGTTTTTCACTGGCTAAAACCGGTTTTGACCTGATAAGAACGGATCAAACTGGACCAGACTGGCTCAGACAGGCTCGAGTCAGTTTTGATTGGCTTCAACCAGACCAAACCGGCTCAAACCGGTTTTCACCGGCTCAAACCACACCAGATCGGCTGAAACCGGTTTTGACAGGCTCAAACCGGTTTTGACCAACTCAAACCACTCCAGACCGGCTAAAACCGGTTTTCAACGGCCCAAACCGGTTTTGATCTGATTAGACCGGGTCAAACCGGTTTTGACCGACCTGAGCGGCTTTTCACCAGCTCAAACCAGACCAGACCGGTTCAAACCGGTTTTGACCGGCTGGAACCGGTTTTGAACAGCTCAAACCAGACCAGACAGGCTCAAACCAGACCAGACCGGCTCAAACCGGTTTTGACCGACTCAAACCGGTTTTGACCTGCTCAAACCACACCAGACCGGCTGAAACCGGTTTTGACCAGCTAAAACCGGTTTTTTCCGGATGAGACCAGATCAAACCGAATCAGACCGGCCCAAACCGGCTAAAATTCGATCAAACCGGACCAGAACGGCCCAGACCACCTACACCTGGGCCACAAAACGGTTATGACCGGTGCAAACCAGACCAGACCGGCTCAAACCGTTTTTGACTGACCTGAGCCGGTTTTGACCGGCGCAAACCAGACCAGACCGGTTCAAACCGATTTTGACAGCCTCAATCCCGTTTTGACCGGATGAAACCGGTTTTGACCGGCTCAAACCACTTCAGACCGGGTAAAACCGGTTTTCAGCGGCTTAAACCGGTTTTGACCTGATTAGACCAGCTCAAACCAGACCAGACCGGTTCAATGCAGTTTTGACCGGCACAAACCGGTTTTGAACGGCTCGAACCGGTTTTGACCAGCTCAAGCCACACCAGACCAGCTGAAACCGGTTTTGAACGGCTAAAACCGGGTTTGACCAGATGAGACCGGATCAAACCGAATAAGACCGGTCCAGACCGGCTAATATCGAATCAAACCGTACCTGACCGGCCCAAACTGCCTAAAACTGGGCCCCAAACCGGTTTTGACCGGTTCAAACCAGACCAAACCGGCTCAAACCGGTTTTGACCGGCTCAAAGCGGTTTTGACCGGAGCAAACCAGACTCTACCGGCCCAGATCAGCTGAAAGCGGATCAAACAGTACCAGGCCAGCCCAGACCGGCTGAAAGCGGGCCACAAAGCGGTTTTGACCGGCTGAAACCAGACCAGACCGGCTCAAACTGGACCAGAGCGGCTCAAACCGGTTTTTACCAGATGACACCGGAACAAACCGGACCAGACCGGCTCACACAGGATCAAACAGGACCAGACAGGCCCAGACCGGCTGAAACCGGATCAAACCGGACCAGACCGGCCCAGACTGGCTAAAACCGGGCCAGACCAGCTCAAAACGGTTTTGACCGGCTCAAACCAGACCACACCGGCTCAAACCAGTTTTGACCGGGTCAAACCGGTTTTGAGATGCTCAAACCACACCAGACCTGCTGAAACCGGTTTTGTCCGGCTAAAACCGGTTTTGACCTGATGAGACTGGATCAAACCGAATCAGACCGGCCCAGAATGGCTAAAATGAAATCAAACCAGGCCAGACCGGCCCAGACCGCCTAAATCTGGGCCACAAACCGGTTTTGACCGGTTCAAACCAGACCAAACCGGCTCAAAGCGGTTTTGACCGGAGCAAACCAGACTCTACCGGCCCAGATCAGCTGAAAGCGGATCAAACAGTACCAGGCCAGCCCAGACCGGCTGAAAGCGGGCCACAAAGCGGTTTTGACCGGCTGAAACCAGACCAGACCGGCTCAAACTGGACCAGAGCGGCTCAAACCGGTTTTTACCAGATGACACCGGAACAAACCGGACCAGACCGGCTCACACAGGATCAAACCGGACCAGACAGGCCCAGACCGGCTGAAACCGGATCAAACCGGACCAGACCGGCCCAGACTGGCTAAAACCGGGCCAGACCAGCTCAAAACGGTTTTGACCGGCTCAAACCAGACCACACCGGCTCAAACCAGTTTTGACCGGGTCAAACCGGTTTTGAGATGCTCAAACCACACCAGACCTGCTGAAACCGGTTTTGACCGGCTAAAACCGGTTTTGACCGGATGAGACTGGATCAAACCGAATCAGACCGGCCCAGAATGGCTAAAATGAGATCAAACCAGGCCAGACCGGCCCAGACCGCCTAAATCTGGGCCACAAACCGGTTTTGACCGGTTCAAACCAGACCAGACCGGCTCAAAGCGGTTTTGACCGGCTCGAACCGGTTTTGACCGGCTCAAACCAGAGCAGAACGGCTCAAACCAGACCAGACCGGCTCAAACCGGTTTTGACCGGCTCAAAGCGGTTGTGACCGGATCCAACCGGAAACGACCGGCCCAGACCAGCTGAAACCGGATCAAACCGGAGCAGACCGGCCCAGACTGGCTAAAATCGGATCAAACTGGACCAGAACGGCCCAGAACACCTAAAACTGGGACACAAACCGGTTTTGACCGGCTCAAACCAGACCAGACTGGCTAAAACCGGTTTTCACCGACTCAAACCGGTTTTGACCGACCTAAGCCGGTTTTGACAAGCGCAAACCAGACCAGACTGGTTCAAACCGATTTTGACAGCCTCAATCCGGTTTTGACCGGCTGAAACCGGTTTTGACCGGCTCAAACCACTACTGACCGGGTAAAACCGGTTTTCAGCGGCTTAAACCGGTTTTGAACTGATTAGACAAGCTCAAACCAGACCAGACAGGTTCAATGCGTCTTTGACCGCCACAAACCGGTTTTGACCGGTTCAAACCAGACCAAAATGGCTCAAACCGGTTTTGACCGGCTCAAAGCGGTTTTGACCGGATCAAACCAGACTCTCCCGACTCAGATGAGCTGAAAGCGGATCAAAGAGGACCAGACCGGCCCAGACCGGCTGAAAGCCGGCCACAAAGTGGTTTTGACCGGCTGAAACCACACCAGACCGGCTCACACCGGTTTTGACCAGCCTGAGCCGGTTGACAACGGCTCAAACCAGACCAGAGCGGCTCAAACCGGACCAGAGCGGCTCAAACCGGTTTTTACCAGATGACACCGGAACAAACCGGACCAGACCGGCTCACACAGGATCAAACCGGACCAGACAGGCCCAGACCGGCTGAAACCGGATCAAACCGGACCAGACCGCCCCAGACTGGCTAAAACCGGGCCAGACCGGCTCAAATCGGTTTTGACCAGCTCAAACCACTCCAGACTGGCTAAAAACCGGTTTTCACCGACTCAAACCGGTTTTGACCTGAATAGACCAGATCAAACCGAATCAGACCGGCCCAGACAGGCTAAAATCGGAACTAACCGTACCCGACCGGGCCAGACTGCCT
>JAKFHT010001344.1:0-31400 GCA_023783455.1 Erythrocebus patas | reverse complement strand
CAAGAACAGGCTTAGCTAAAGGCTTCTTCAAGGGAAAGATGTAACCTGTGAGATGAATTAACAGAACACAGAGCAGTTTCTCAGAAACCTTCTTTCCAGTTTTTAAGGAAGATATTTTTTCACCATAGCCCTATGGGCTTCCAAATATCACTTTGCAAATTCCACAAGAACAGTCTTAGCGAAAGGCTTTGAAGGGAAAGCTGTAACTGTGAGATGAATTAACAGAACACAGAGCAGTTTCTCAGAAAGCTTTTTCCAGTTTTTAAAGGAAGATATTTTTTCACCATAGCCCTATGGGCTTCCAAATATCACTTTGCAATTCCACAAGAACAGACTTAGCGAAAGGCTTATTGAAGGAAAGATGTAACCTGTGAGATGAATTAACAGAACACAAAGCAGTTTCTCAAGCTTCTTTCCAGTTTTTAACGGAAGATATTTTTTCACCATAGCCCTATGGGCTTCCAAATATCACTTTGCAAATTCCACAAGAACAGTCTTAGAGAAGGACTTCTTGACGTGAAAGCTGTAACTCTGTGAGATGAATTATCAGAACACAAAGCAGTTTCTCAGAAACCTTCTTTCCAGTTTTTAACGGAAGATATTTTTTCACCATAGCCTCTATGGGCTTCCAAATATCACTTTGCAAATTCCACAAGAACAGCTTAGCGAAAGGCTTTGAAGGGAAAGCTGTAACTGTGAGATGAATTAACAGAACACAGAGCAGTTTCTCAGAAACCTTCTTTCCAGTTTTTAAAGGAAGATATTTTTTCACCATAGCCCTATGGGCTTCCAAATATCACTTTGCAATTCCACAAGAACAGCCTTAGAAAGGCTTCTTGAAGGAAAGCTGTAACTCTGTGAGATGAATTAACAGAACACAGAGCAGTTTCTCAGAAACCTTCTTTCCAGTTTTTAACGGAAGATATTTTTTCACCATAGCCCTATGGGCTTCCAAATATCACTTTGCAATTCCACAAGAACAGTCTTAGCGAAAGGCTTTGAAGGGAAAGATGTAACCTGTGAGATGAATTAACAGAACACAGAGCAGTTTCTCAGAAAGCTTCTTCCAGTTTTTAACGGAAGATATTTTTTCACCATAGCCCTCTAGGGGCTTCCAAATATCACTTTGCAATTCCACAAGAACAGCCTTAGAAAGGCTTCTTGAAGGAAAGCTGTAACTGTGAGATGAATTAACAGAACACAAAGCAGTTTCTCAGAAAGCTTCTTTCCAGTTTTTAACGGAAGATATTTCCTTTTTCACCATAGCCCTCTATGGGCTTCCAAATATCACTTTGCCAATTCCACAAGAACATCCTTAGCGAAAGGCTTATTGAAGGGAAAGATGTAACTCTGTGAGGTGAATTATCAGAACACAAAGGAGTTTCTCAGAAACCTTCTTTCCAGTTTTTAAAGGAAGATATTTCCTTTTTCACCATAGCCCTCTATGGGCTTGCAAATATCACTTTGCCAATTCCACAAGAACAGTCTTAGAGAAGGACTTCTTGACGTGAAAGCTGTAACTCTGTGAGATGAATTAACAGAACACAGAGCAGTTTCTCAGAAAGATTCTTTCCAGTTTTTAACGGAAGATATTTCCTTTTCACCATAGCCCTCTATGGGCTTCCAAATATCACTTTGCCAATTGCACAAGAACACCCTTAGCGAAAGGCTTCTTGAAGGGAAAAATGTAACTCTGTGAGATGAATTAATAGAACACAAAGCCGATTCTCAGAAAGCTTCTTTCCAGTTTTTAAAGGAAGATATTTCCTTTTTCACCATAGCCCTCTATGGGTTTCCAAATATCACTTTGCCAATTCCACAAGAACAGTCTTAGAGAAAGGCTTCTTGAAGGGAAATCTGTAACTCTGTGAGATGAATTAACAGAACACAGAGCAGTTTCTCAGAAACCTTCTTTCCAGTTTTTAATGGAAGATATTTCCTTATTCACCATAGCCCTCTATGGGCTTCTAAATATCACTTTGCCAATACCACAAGAACAGCATTAGCGAAAGGCTTCTTGTAGGGAAAGATGTAACTCTGTGAGATGAATTAACAGAACACAAAGCAGTTTCTCAGAAAGCTTCTTTCCAGTTTTTAACGGAAGATATTTCCTTTTTCACCATAGCCCTCTATGGGCTTCCAAATATCACTTTGCCAATTCCACAAGAACATCCTTAGCGAAAGGCTTATGGAAGGGAAAGATGTAACTCTGTGAGATGAATTATCAGAACACAAAGGAGTTTCTCGGAAACCTTCTTTCCAGTTTTAAAGGAAGATATTTCCTTTTTCACCATAGCCCTCTATGGGCTTCCAAATATCACTTTGCCAATTCCACAAGAACAGTCTTAGAGAAAGGCTTCTTGAGGTGTAAGCTGTAACTCTGTGAGATGAATTAACAGAACACAGAGCAGTTTCTCAGAAAGCTTCTTTCCAGTTTTTAATGGAAGATATTTCCTCTTTCACCATAGCCCTCTAGGGGCTTCCAAATATCACTTTGCCAATTCCACAAGAACAGTCTTAGAGAAATGCTTTTTGAGGGGAAAGCTGTAACTCTGTGATATGAATTAACAGAACACAAAGCAGTTTTTCAGAAAGCTTTTTTCCAGTTTTAAACGGAAGATATTTCCTTTTTCACCGTAGCCATCTATGCGCTTCCAAATATCACTGTGCCAATTCCACAAGAACAGCCTTAGCGAAAGGCTTCTAGAAGGTAAAGCTGCAACTCTGTGAGATGAATTAACAGAACACAAAGCAGTTTCTCAGAAAGCTTCTTTCCAGTTTTTAACGGAAGATATTTCCTTTTTCACCATTGCCCTCTATGGGCTTCCAAATATCACTTTGCCAATTCCACAAGAACAGATTTAGCGACAGGCTTCTTGAAGGGAAAGCTGTAACTCCGTGAGATGAATAAACAGAACACAAAGCAGTTTCTCAGAAAGCTTCTTTCCAGTTTTTAAAGGAAGATATTTCCTTTTTCACCATAGCCCTTTAGGGGCTTCCAAATATCACTTTGCCAATTCCACAAGAACAGAATTAGCGACAGGCTCTTGGAGGGAAACATGTAACTCTGTGAGATGAATTAAGAGAACACAAAGCAGTTTCTCAGAAAGCTTCTTTCCAGTTTTTAACGGAAGATATTTCCTTTTTCACCATAGCCCTCTATGGGCTTCCAAATATCACTTTGCCAATTCCACAAGAACAGCCTTAGCGAGAGGCTTATTGAAGGGAAAGATGTAACTCTGAGAGATGAATTATCAGAACACAAAGCAGTTTCTCAGAAAGCTTCTTTCCAGTTTTTAATGGAAGATATTTCCTCTTTCACCATAGCCCTATGGGCTTCCTAATATCACTTTGACAATTCCACAAGAACAGACTTAGCGACAGGCTTCTTGATGGGAAAGCTGTAACTCTGTGAGATGAATTATCAGAACACAAAGCAGTTTCTCAGAAAGCTTCTTTCCAGGTTTTAAAGGAAGATATTTCCTTTTTCACCATAGCCCTCTATGGGCTTCCAAATATGACTTTGGAAATTCCACAAGAACAGTCTTAGAGAAAGGCTTCTTGAGGTGAAAGCTGTAAATCTGTGAGATGAATTAACAGAACACAAAGCAGTTTCTCAGAAAGCTTCTTTCCAGTTTTTAACGGAAGATATCTCCTTTTTCACCATTGCCCTCCTTGGGCTTCCAAATATCAATTTGCCAATTCCACAAGAACAGCCTTAGCGAAAGGCTTCTTGAAGGGAAAGCTGTAACTCTGTGAGATGAATTAACAGAACACAAAGCAGTTTCTCAGAAAGCTTCATTCCAGTTTTTAATGGAAGATATTTCCTTTTTCACCATAGCCCTCTATGGGCTTCCAAATATCACTTTGCCAATTCCACAACAACAGGCTTAGCTAAAGGCTTCTTCAAGGGAAAGATGTAACTCTGTGAGATGAATTAACAGAACACAAAGCAGTTTCTCAGAAATCTTCTTTCCAGTTTTTAACGGAAGATATTTCCTTTTTCACCATAGCCCTCTATGGGCTTCCAAATATCACTTGCCAATTCCACAAGAACATCCTTAGCGAAAGGCTTCTTGAGGGAAAGGTGTAACTCTGTGAGATGAATTATCAGAACACAAAGGATTTTCTCAGAAAGCTTCTTTCCAGTTTTTAAAGGAAGATATTTCCTTTTCACCACAGCCCTCTATGGGCTTCCAAATATCACTTTGCCAATTCCACAAGAACAGTCTTAGAGAAAGGCTTCTTGAGGGAAAGCTGTAACTCTGTGAGATGAATTAACAGAACACAGAGCAGTTTCTCAGAAAGCTTTTTCCAGTTTTTAACGGAAGATATTTTTTCACCATAGCCTCTATGGGCTTCCAAATATCACTTTGACAATTCCACAAGAACAGTCTTAGCGAAAGGCTTTTGAAGGGAAAGATGTAACTCTGTGAGATGAATTAAGAGAACACAAAGCAGTTTCTCAGAAAGCTTCTTTCCAGTTTTAACGGAGATATTTCCTTTTCACCACTGCCCTCTATGGGCTTCCAAATATCACTTTGCCAATTCCACAAGAACAGTCTTAGAGAAAGGCTTTTTGAGGAGAAAGCTGTAACTCTGTGAGATGAATTAACAGAACACAAAGCAGTTTCTGAGAAAGCTTCTTTCCAGTATTTAACGGAAGATATTTCCTTTTTCACCATAGCCCTCTATGGGCTTCCAAATATCACTTTGCCAATTCCACAAGAAAAGCCTTAGCGAAAGGCTTATTGAAGGAAAGCTGTAACTCTGTGAGATGAATTATCAGAACACAAAGCAGTTTCTCAGAAAGCTTGTTTCCAGTTTTTAAAGGAAGGTATTTCCTTTTTCACCATAGCCCTCTATGGGCTTCCAAATATCACTTTGCAAATTCCACAAGAACAGTCTTAGAGAAAGGCTTCTTGAGGTGAAAGCTGTAACCCTGTGAGATGAATTAACAGAACACAAAGCAGTTTCTCAGAAAGCATCTTTCCAGTTTTTAACGGAAGATATTTCCTTTTTCACCATAGCCCTCTATGGGCTTCCAAATAATACTTTGCCAATTCCACAAGAACAGCCGTAGCGAAAGGCTTCTTGAAGGGAAAGATGTAACTCTGTGAGATCAATTATCAGAACACAAAGCAGTTTCTCAGAAAGCTTCTTTCCAGTTTTTAAAGGAAGATATTTCCTTTTTCACCACTGCCCTCTATGGGCTTCCAAATATCACTTTGCCAATTCCACAAGAACAGACTTAGCGACAGGCTTCTTGAAGGGAAAGCTGTAACTCTGTGAGATGAATTAACAGAACACAAAGCAGTTTCTCAGAAAGCTTCTTTCCAGTTTTTAACCGAAGATATTTCCTTTTTCACCATAGCCCTCTATGGGCTTCCAAATATCACTTTTCCAATTCCACAAGAACAGTCTTAGAGAAAGACTTCTTGAAGGAAAGATGTAACTCTGTGAGATGAATTAACAGAACACAAAGCAGTTTCTGAGAAAGCTTCTTTCCAGTTTTTAACGAAGATATTTCCTTTTTCACCATAGCCCTCTATGGGCTTCCAAATATCACTTGCCAATTCCACAAGAACAGCCTTAGCGAAAGGCTTCTTGAAGGAAAGTATGTAACTAAGTGAGATGAATTAAGAGAACACAAAGCAGTTTCTCCGAAAGCTTGTTTCCAGTTTTTAACGGAAGATATTTCCTTTTTCATCCCTGCCCTCTATGGGCTTCCAAATATCACTTTGCCAATTCCACAAGAACAGTCTTAGAGAAAGGCTTTTTGAGGAGAAAGCTGTAACTCTGTGAGATGAATTAACAGAACACAAAGCAGTTTCTGAGAAAGCTTCTTTCCAGTATTTAACGGAAGATATTTCCTTTTTCACCATAGCCCTCTATGGGCTTCCAAATATCACTTTGCCAATTCCACAAGAAAAGCCTTAGCGAAAGGCTTATTGAAGGGAAAGATGTAACTCTGTGAGATGAATTATCAGAACACAAAGCAGTTTCTCAGAAAGCTTGTTTCCAGTTTTTAAAGGAAGGTATTTCCTTTTTCACCATAGCCCTCTATGGGCTTCCAAATATCACTTTGCAAATTCCAGAAGAACAGTCTTAGAGAAAGGCTTCTTGAGGTGAAAGCTGTAACCCTGTGAGATGAATTAACAGAACACAAAGCGGTTTCTCAGAAAGTTTCTTTCCAGTTTTAAATGAAGATATTTCCTTTTTCACCATAGCCCTCTATGGGCTTCCAAATATCACTGTGCCAATTCCACAAGAACAGCCTTAGCGAAAGGCTTCTAGAAGGTAAAGCTGTAACTCTGTGAGATGAATTAACAGAACACAAAGCAGTTTCTCAGAATGATTCTTTCCAGTTTTTAACCGAAGATATTTCCTTTTTCACCATTGCCCTCTAAGGGCTTCCAAATATCACTTTGCCAATTCCACAAGAACAGATTTAGCGACAGGCTTCTTGAAGGTAAAGATGTAACTCTGTAAGATGAATAAACAGAACACAAAGCAGTTTCTGAGAAAGCTTCTTTCCAGTTTTTAACGGAAGATATTTCCTTTTTCACCATTGCCCTCTATCGGCTTCCAAATATCACTTTGCCAATTCCACAAGAACAGAGTTAGCGACAGGCTCTTGGAGGGAAACATGTAACTCTGTGAGATGAATTAACAGAACAAAAAGCAGTTTCTCAGAAAGCTTCTTTCCAGTTTTTAACGGAAGATATTTCCTTTTTCACCATAGCCCTCTATGGGCTTCCAAATATCACTTTGCCAATTCCACAAGAACAGCCTTAGCGAGAGGCTTATTGAAGGGAAAGATGTAACTCTGTGAGATGAATTAAGAGAACACAAAGCAGTTTCTCAGAAAGCTTCTTTCCACTATTTAACGGAAGATATTTCCTTTTTCACCATTGCCCTCTATGGGCTTCCAAATATCACTTTGCCAATTCCACAAGAACAGCCTTAGCGAAAGACTTGTTGAAGGGAAACATGCAACTCTGTGAGATGAATTAACAGAACACAAAGCAGTTTCTCAGAAAGCTTCTTTCCAGTTTTTAATTCAAGATATTTCCTTTTTCACCATAGCCCTCTATGGGCTTCCAAATATCACTTTGCCAATTCCACAACAACAGCCTTAGCGAGAGGCTTATTGAAGGGAAAGATGTAACTCTGTTAGATGAATTATCAGAACATAAAGCAGTTTCTCAGAAAGCTTCTTTCCAGTATTTAACGGAAGATATTTCCTTTTTCACCATAGCCCTTTATGGGCTTCCAAATATCACTTTGCCAATTCCACAAGAAAATCCTTAGCGAAAGGCTTATTGAAGGGAAAGATGTAACTCTGTGAGATGAATTATCAGAACACAAAGCAGTTTCTCAGAAAGCTTGTTTCCAGTTTTTAAAGGAAGGTATTTCCTTTTTCACCATAGCCCTCTATGGGCTTCCAAATATCACTTTGCAAATTCCAGAAGAACAGTCTTAGAGAAAGGCTTCTTGAGGTGAAAGTTGTAACCCTGTGAGATGAATTAACAGAACACAAAGCGGTTTCTCAGAAAGCTTCTTTCCAGTTTTAAATGAAGATATTTCCTTTTCACCATAGCCTCTATGGGCTTCCAAATATCACTGTGCCAATTCCACAAGAACAGCCTTAGCGAAAGGCTTCTAGAAGGTAAAGCTGTAACCTGTGAGATGAATTAACAGAACACAAAGCAGTTTCTCAGAATGCTTCTTTCCAGTTTTAACCGAAGATATTTCCTTTTCACCATTGCCCTTTAAGGGCTTCCAAATATCACTTGCCAATTCCACAAGAACTGATTTAGCGACAGGCTTTTGAAGGTAAAGATGTAACTCTGTAAGATGAATAAACAGAACACAAAGCAGTTTCTCAGAAAGCTTCTTTCCAGTTTTTAACGGAAGATATTTCCTTTTCACCATTGCCCTCTATCGGCTTCCAAATATCACTTTGCCAATTCCACAAGAACAGATTTAGCGACAGGCTTCTTGAAGGAAAGATGTAACTCTGTGAGATGAATTAACAGAACACAAAGCAGTTTCTCAGAAAGCTTCTTCCAGTTTTTAACGGAAGATATTTTTTTCACCATAGCCCTCTATGGGCTTCCAAATATCACTTTGCCAATTCCACAAGAACATCCTTAGCGAAAGGCTTCTTGAAGGGAAAATGTAACTCTGTGAGGTGAATTATCAGAACACAAAGGAGTTTCTCAGAAACCTTCTTTCCAGTTTTTAAAGGAAGATATTTCCTTTTTCACCATAGCCCTCTATGGGCTTGCAAATATCACTTTGCCAATTCCACAAGAACAGTCTTAGAGAAGGGCTTCTTGACGTGAAAGCTGTAACTCTGTGAGATGAATTAACAGAACACAGAGCAGTTTCTCAGAAAGATTCTTTCCAGTTTTAAGGAAGATATTTTTCACCATAGCCCTCTATGGGCTTCCAAATATCACTTTGCCAATTGCACAAGAACACCCTTAGCGAAAGGCTTCTTGAAGGGAAAAATGTAACTCTGTGAGATGAATTAATAGAACACAAAGCCGTTTCTCAGAAAGCTTCTTTCCAGATTTTAAAGGAAGATATTTCCTTTTTCACCATAGCCCTCTAAGGGCTTCCAAATATCACTTTTCCAATTCCACAAGAACAGTCTTAGATAAAGACTTCTTGAGGGGAAAGCTGTAACTCTGTGAGATGAATTAACAGAACGCAAAGCAGTTTCTCAGAAAGCTTCTTTCCAGTATTTAACGGAAGATATTTCCTTTTTCACCATAGCCCTCTAGGGCTTCCAAATATCACTTTGCCAATACCACAAGAACAGCATTAGCGAAAGGCTTCTTGTAGGGAAAGATGTAACTCTGTGAGATGAATTAACAGAACACAAAGCAGTTTCTCAGAAAGCTTCTTTCCAGTTTTTAATGGAAGATATTTCCTTTTTCACCATAGCCCTTTATGGGCTTCCAAATATCACTTTGCCAATTCCACAAAACAGGCTTATCTAAAGGCTTCTTCAAGGGAAAGATGTAACTCTGTGAGATGAATTAACAGAACACAAAGCAGTTTCTCAGAAACCTTGTTTCCAGTTTTTAAAGGAAGATATTTCCTTTTTCACCATAGCCCTCTATGGGCTTGCAAATATCACTTTGCCAATTCCACAAGAACAGTCTTAGAGAAGGGCTTCTTGACGTGAAAGCTGTAACTCTGTGAGATGAATTAACAGAACACAGAGCAGTTTCTCAGAAAGATTCTTTCCAGTTTTTAACGGAAGATATTTCCTTTTCACCATAGCCCTCTATGGGCTTCCAAATATCACTTTGCCAATTGCACAAGAACACCCTTAGCGAAACGCTTCTTGAAGGGAAAAATGTAACTCTGTGAGATGAATTAATAGAACACAAAGCCGTTTCTCAGAAAGCTTCTTTCCAGTTTTTAAAGGAAGATATTTCCTTTTTCACCATAGCCCTCTATGGGTTTCCAAATATCACTTTGCCAATTCCACAAGAACAGTCTTAGAGAAAGGCTTCTTGAAGGGAAATCTGTAACTCTGTGAGATGAATTAACAGAACACAGAGCAGTTTCTCAGAAACCTTCTTTCCAGTTTTTAATGGAAGATATTTCCTTATTCACCATAGCCCTCTATGGGCTTCTAAATGTCACTTTGCCAATTCCACAAGAACAGCATTAGCGAAAGGCTTCTTGTAGGGAAAGATGTAACTCTGTGAGATGAATTAACAGAACACAAAGCAGTTTCTCAGAAAGCTTCTTTCCAGTTTTTAACGGAAGATATTTCCTTTTTCACCATAGCCCTCTATGGGCTTCCAAATATCACTTTGCCAATTCCACAAGAACATCCTTAGCGAAAGGCTTATGGAAGGGAAAGATGTAACTCTGTGAGATGAATTATCAGAACACAAAGGAGTTTCTCAGAAACCTTCTTTACAGTTTTTAAAGGAAGATATTTCCTTCTTCACCACAGCCCCCTATGGGCTTCCAAATATCACTTTGCCAATTCCACAAGAACAGTCTTAGAGAAGGGCTTCTTGAGGTGTAAGCTGTAACTCTGTGAGATGAATTAACAGAACACAGAGCAGTTTCTCAGAAAGCTTCTTTCCAGTTTTTAACGGAAGATATTTCCTTTTAACCACAGCCCTCTATGGGCTTCCAAATATCACTTTGCCAATTCCACAAGAACAGCCTTAGCGAAAGGCTTCTTGAAGGGAAAGATGTAACTAAGTGAGATGAATTAAGAGAACACAAAGCAGTTTCTCCGAAAGCTTCTTTCCAGTTTTTAACGGGAGATATTTCCTTTTTCACCCCTGCCCTCTATGGGCTTCCAAATATCACTTTGCCAATTCCACAAGAAAAGCTTTAGCGAAAGGCTTATTGAAGAGAAAGCTGTAACTCTGTGAGATGAATTATCAGAACACAAAGCAGTTTCTCACAAAGCTTGTTTCCAGTTTTTAAAGGAAGGTATTTCCTTTTTCACCATAGCCCTCTATGGGCTTCCAAATATCACTTTGCAAATTCCACAAGAACAGTCTTAGAGAAAGGCTTTTTGAGGTGAAAGCTGTAACCCTGTGAGATGAATTAACAGAACACAAAGCAGTTTTTCAGAAAGCTTCTTTCCAGTTTTAAACGGAAGATATTTCCTTTTTCACCATAGCCCTCTATGCGATTCCAAATATTACTTTGCCAATTCCACAGGAAAAGCCTAGCGAAAGGCTTCTTGAAGGGAAAGCTGTAACTCTGTGAGATGAATTAACAGAACACAAAGCAGTTTCTCAGAAAGCTTCTTTCCAGTTTTTAACCGAAGATACTTCCTTTTTCACAATTGCCCTCTATGGGCTTCCAAATATCACTTTGCCAATTCCAGAAGAACAGATTTAGCGACAGGCTTCTTGAAGGGAAAGCTGTAACTCTGTGAGATGAATTATCAGAACACAATGCAGTTTCTCAGAAAGCTTCATTCCAGTTTTTAATGGAAGATATTTCCTTTTTCACCATAGCCCTCTATGGGCTTCCAAATATCACTTTACCAATTCCACAACAACAGGCTTAGCTAAAGGCTTCTTCAAGGGAAAGATGTAACTCTGTGAGATGAATTAACAGAACACAAAGCAGTTTCTGAGAAAGCTTCTTTCCAGTATTTAACGGAAGATATTTCCTTTATCACCATAGCCCTCTATGGGCTTCCAAATATCACTTTTCCAATTCCACAAGAACAGTCTTAGAGAAAGACTTCTTGAGGGGAAAGGTGTAACTCTGTGAGATGAATTAACAGAACACAAAGCAGTTTCTGAGAAAGCTTCTTTCCATTATTTAACGGAAGATATTTCCTTTTTCACCATAGCCCTCTATGGGCTTCCAAATATCACTTTGCCAATTCCACAAGAAAATACTTAGCGAAAGGCTTATTGAAGGGAAAGATGTAACTCTGTGAGATGAATTATCAGAACACAAAGCAGTTTCTCACAAAGCTTGTTTCCAGTTTTTAAAGGAAGGTATTTCCTTTTTCACCACAGCCATCTATTGGCTTCCAAATATCACTTTGCAAATTCCAGAAGAACAGTCTTAGAGAAAGGCTTCTTGAGGTGAAAGCTGTAACCCTGTGAGATGAATTAACAGAACACGAAGCAGTTTTTCAGAAAGCTTCTTTCCAGTTTTAAATGAAGATATTTCCTTTTTCACCATAGCCCTCTATGGGTTTCCAAATATCACTGTGCCAATTCCAGAAGAACAGCCTTAGCGAAAGGCTTCTAGAAGGTAAAGCTGTAGCTCTGTGAGATGAATTAACAGAACACAAAGCAGTTTCTCAGAATGTTTCTTTCCAGTTTTTAACCGAAGATATTTCCTTTTTCACCATTGCCCTCTATGGGCTTCCAAATATCACTTTGCCAATTCCACAAGAACAGATTTGGCGACAGGCTTCTTGAAGGTAAAGATGTAACTCTGTAAGATGAATAAACAGAACACAAAGCAGTTTTTCAGAAAGCTTCTTTCCAGTTTTAACGGAAGATATTTCCTTTTCACCATTGCCCTCTATGGGCTTCCAAATATCACTTTGCCAATTCCACAAGAACAGAGTTAGCGACAGGCTTCTTGAAGGAAACATGTAACTCTGTGAGATGAATTAACAGAACAAAAGCAGTTTCTCAGAAAGTTTCTTTCCAGTTTTTAACGGAAGATATTTCCTTTTTCACCATAGCCCTCTATGGGCTTCCAAATATCACTTTGCCAATTCCACAAGAACAGCCTTAGCGAGAGGCTTATTGAAGGGAAAGATGTAACTCTGTGAGATGATTTAAGAGAACACAAAGCAGTTTCTCAGAAAGCTTCTTTCCACTATTTAACGGAAGATATTTCCTTTTTCACCATTGCCCTCTATGGGCTTCCAAATATCACTTTGCCAATTCCACAAGAACAGCCTTAGCGACAGGCTTCTTGAAGGGAAACATGTAACTCTGTGAGATGAATTAACAGAACACAAAGCAGTTTCTCAGAAAGCTTCTTTCCAGTTTTTAATGGAAGATATTTCCTTTTTCACCATAGCCCTTTATGGGCTTCCAAATATCACTTTGCCAATTCCACAAGAACAGGCTTAGCTAAAGGCTTCTTCAAGGGAAAGATGTAACTCTGTGAGATGAATTAACAGAACACAAAGCAGTTTCTCAGAAAGCTTCTTTCCAGTTTTTAACGGAAGATATTTCCTTTTTCACCATAGCCCTCTATGGGCTTCCAAATATCACTTTGCCAATTCCACAAGAACATCCTTAGCGAAAGGCTTATTGAAGGGAAAGATGTAACTCTGTGAGATGAATTATCAGAACACAAAGCAGTTTCTCAGAAACCTTCTTTCCAGTTTTTAAAGGAAGATATTTCCTTTTTCACCATAGCCCTCTATGGGCTTCCAAATATCACTTTGCCAATTCCACAAGAACAGTCTTAGAGAAAGGCTTCTTGAGGTGAAAGCTGTAACTCTGTGAGATGAATTAAACAGAACACAAAGCAGTTTCTCAGAAACATTCTTTCCGGTTTTTAAAGGAAGATATTACCTTTTTCACCATAGTCCTCTATGGGCTTCCAAATATCACTTTACCAAATCAACAAGAACAGCCTTAGCGAAATGCTTCTTGAAGGGAAAGCTGTAACTCTGTGAGATGAATTAAGAGAACACAAAGCAGTTTCTCAGAAAGCTTCTTTCCAGTTTTTAAAGGAAGATATTTCCTTTTTCACCATAGCCTCTAAGGGCTTCCAAATATCACTTTGCCAATTCCACAAGAACAGTCTTAGAGAAAGGCTTCTTGAGGGAAAGCTGTAACTCTGTGAGATGAATTAACAGAACACAAAGCAGTTTCTCAGAAAGCTTCTTTCCAGTATTTAACGGAAGATATTTCCTTTTTCACCATAGCCTCTAAGGGCTTCCAAATATCACTTTGCCAATACCACAAGAACAGCATTAGCGAAAGGCTTCTTGAAGGAAAGATGTAACTCTGTGAGATGAATTAACAGAACACAAAGCAGTTTCTCAGAAAGCTTCTTTCCAGTTTTAATGGAAGATATTTCCTTTTTCACCATAGCCCTTTATGGGCTTCCAAATATCACTTTGCCAATTCCACAAGAACAGCTTAGCGAAAGGCTTCTTGAAGGGAAAGATGTAACTCTGTGAGATGAATTAACAGAACACAAAGCAGTTTCTCAGAAAGCTTCTTTCCAGTTTTTAACGGAAGATATTTCCTTTTTCACCATAGCCCTCTATGGGCTTCCAAATATCACTTTGCCAATTCCACAAGAACATCCTTAGCGAAAGGCTTATTGAAGGGAAAGATGTAACTCTGTGAGATGAATTATCAGAACACAAAGGAGTTTCTCAGAAACCTTCTTTCCAGTTTTTAAAGGAAGATATTTCCTTTTTCACCATAGCCCTCTAAGGGCTTCCAAATATCACTTTGCCAATTCCACAAGAACAGTCTTAGAGAAAGGCTTCTTGAGGTGAAAGCTGTAACTCTGTGAGATGAATTAACAGAACACAGAGCAGTTTCTCAGAAAGATTCTTTCCAGTTTTTAACGGAAGATATTTCCTTTTTCACCATAGCCCTCTATGGGCTTCCAAATATCACTTTGCCAATTCCACAAGAACACCCTTAGCGAAAGGCTTCTTGAAGGGAAACATGTAACTCTGTGAGATGAATTAATAGAACACAAAGCAGTTTCTCAGAAAGCTTCTTTCCAGTTTTTAAAGGAAGATATTTCCTTTTTCACCATAGCCCTCTATGGGCTTCCAAATATCACTTTGCCAATTCCACAAGAACAGTCTTAGAGAAAGGCTTCTTGAAGGAAAGCTGTAACTCTGTGAGATGAATTAACAGAACACAAAGCAGTTTCTCAGAAACCTTCTTTCCAGTTTTAATGGAAGATATTTCCTTTTTCACCATAGCCCTCTATGGGCTTCCAAATATCACTTTGCCAATTCCACAAGAACAGCATTAGCGAAAGGCTTCTTGAAGGGAAAGATGTAACTCTGTGAGATGAATTAACAGAACACAAAGCAGTTTCTCAGAAAGCTTCTTTCCAGTTTTTAACGGAAGATATTTCCTTTTTCACCATAGCCCTCTATGGGCTTCAAATATCACTTTGCCAATTCCACAAGAACATCCTTAGCGAAAGGCTTATTGAAGGGAAAGATGTAACTCTGTGAGATGAATTATCAGAACACAAAGGAGTTTCTCAGAAACCTTCTTTCCAGTTTTTAAAGGAAGATATTTCCTTTTTCACCATAGCCTCTATGGGCTTCCAAATATCACTTGCCAATTCCACAAGAACAGTCTTAGAGAAGGCTTCTTGAGGAAAGATGTAACTCTGTGAGATGAATTAACAGAACACAAAGCAGTTTCTCAGAAAGCTTCTTTCCAGTTTTTAACGGAAGATATTTCCTTTTTCACCATAGCCCTCTATGGGCTTCCAAATATCACTTTGCCAATTCCACAAGAACATCCTTAGCGAAAGGCTTATTGAAGGGAAAGATGTAACTCTGTGAGATGAATTATCAGAACACAAAGGAGTTTCTCAGAAAGCTTCTTTCCAGTTTTTAAAGGAAGATGTTTCCTTTTTCACCACAGCCCTCTATGGGCTTCCAAATATCACTTTGCCAATTCCACAAGAACAGTCTTAGAGAAGGGCTTCTTGAGGTGTAAGCTGTAACTCTGTGAGATGAATTAACAGAACACAGAGCAGTTTCTCAGAAAGCTTCTTTCCAGTTTTTAACGGAAGATATTTCCTTTTCACCATAGCCCTCTATGGGCTTCCAAATATCACTTTGCCAATTCCACAAGAACAGTCTTAGCGAAAGGCTTCTTGAAGGAAAGATGTAACTAAGTGAGATGAATTAACAGAACAAAGCAGTTTCTCAGAAAGCTTCTTTCCAGTTTTAATGGAAGATATTTCCTTTTCACCATAGCCTCTATGGGCTTCCAAATATCACTTTGCCAATTCCACAAGAACAGCTTAGCGAAAGGCTTATTGAAGGAAAGCTGTAACTCTGTGAGATGAATTATCAGAACACAAAGCAGTTTCTCAGAAAGCTTCTTTCCAGTTTTAAAGGAAGGTATTTCCTTTTCACCATAGCCTCTATGGGCTTCCAAATATCACTTTGCAAATTCCACAAGAACAGTCTTAGAGAAAGGCTTCTTGAGGTGAAAGCTGTAACTCTGTGAGATGAATTAACAGAACACAAAGCAGTTTTTCAGAAAGCTTCTTTCCAGTTTTTAACGGAAGATATTTCCTTTTCACCATAGCCCTCTATGGGCTTCCAAATATCACTTTGCCAATTCCACAAGAACAGCTTAGCGAAAGGCTTATTGAAGGAAAGCTGTAACTCTGTGAGATGAATTAACAGAACAAAGCAGTTTCTCAGAAAGCTTCTTTCCAGTATTTAACGGAAGGTATTTCCTTTTCACCATAGCCTCTATGGGCTTCCAAATATCACTTTGCAAATTCCACAAGAACAGTCTTAGAGAAAGGCTTCTTGAGGTGAAAGCTGTAACCCTGTGAGATGAATTAACAGAACACAAAGCAGTTTTTCAGAAAGCTTCTTTCCAGTTTTTAACGGAAGATATTTTTTTCACCATAGCCCTATGGGCTTCCAAATATCACTTTGCCAATTCCACAAGAACAGCCTTAGCGAAAGGCTTCTTGAAGGAAAGCTGTAACCTGTGAGATGAATTAACAGAACACAAAGCAGTTTCTCAGAAAGCTTCTTTCCAGTTTTAACTCAAGATATTTCCTTTTTCACCATTGCCCTCCATGGGCTTCCAAATATCACTTTGCCAATTCCACAAGAACAGATTTAGCGACAGGCTTCTTGAAGGAAAGCTGTAACTCTGTGAGATGAATTATCAGAACACAAAGCAGTTTCTCAGAAAGCTTCTTTCCAGTTTTTAACGGAAGATATTTCCTTTTTCACCACTGCCCTCTATGGGCTTCCAAATATCACTTTGCCAATTCCACAAGAACAGCCTTAGCGAAAGGCTTCTTGAAGGGAAAGCTGTAACTCAGTGAGATGAATTAAGAGAACACAAAGCAGTTTCTCAGAAAGCTTCTTTCCAGTTTTTAATGGAAGATATTTCCTTTTTCACCATTGCCCTCTATGGGCTTCCAAATATCACTTTGCCAATTCCACAAGAACAGCCTTAGCGAAAGGCTTATTGAAGGGAAAGCTGTAACTCTGTGAGATGAATTATCAGAACACAAAGCAGTTTCTCAGAAAGCTTGTTTCCAGTTTTTAAAGGAAGGTATTTCCTTTTTCACCATAGCCCTCTATGGGCTTCCAAATATCACTTTGCAAATTCCACAAGAACAGTCTTAGAGAAAGGCTTCTTGAGGTGAAAGCTGTAACCCTGTGAGATGAATTAACAGAACACAAAGCAGTTTTTCAGAAAGCTTCTTTCCAGTTTTAAACGGAAGATATTTCCTTTTTCACCATAGCCCTCTATGGGCTTCCAAATATCACTTTGCCAATTCCACAAGAACAGCCTTAGCGAAAGGCTTCTTGAAGGGAAAGCTGTAACTCTGTGAGATGAATTAACAGAACACAAAGCAGTTTCTCAGAAAGCTTCTTTCCAGTTTTTAACCGAAGATATTTCCTTTTTCACCATTGCCCTCCATGGGCTTCCAAATATCACTTTGCCAATTCCACAAGAACAGATTTAGCGACAGGCTTCTTGAAGGGAAAGCTGTAACTCTGTGAGATGAATTATCAGAACACAAAGCAGTTTCTCAGAAAGCTTCTTTCCAGTTTTTAACGGAAGATATTTCCTTTTTCACCACTGCCCTCTATGGGCTTCCAAATATCACTTTGCCAATTCCACAAGAACAGCCTTAGCGAAAGGCTTCTTGAAGGGAAAGCTGTAACTCTGTGAGATGAATTAACAGAACACAAAGCAGTTTCTCAGAAAGCTTCTTTCCAGTTTTTAATGGAAGATATTTCCTTTTTCACCATAGCCCTCTATGGGCTTCCAAATATCACTTTGCCAATTCCACAAGAACAGCATTAGCGAAAGGCTTCTTCAAGGGAAAGATGTAACTCTGTGAGATGAATTAACAGAACACAAAGCAGTTTCTCAGAAAGCTTCTTTCCAGTTTTTAACGGAAGATATTTCCTTTTTCACCATAGCCCTCTATGGGCTTCCAAATATCACTTTGCCAATTCCACAAGAACAGCCTTAGCGAAAGGCTTATTGAAGGGAAAGATGTAACTCTGTGAGATGAATTATCAGAACACAAAGCAGTTTCTCAGAAAGCTTCTTTCCAGTTTTAAAGGAAGATATTTCCTTTTTCACCATAGCCCTCTATGGGCTTCAAATATCACTTTGCCAATTCCACAAGAACAGTCTTAGAGAAAGGCTTCTTGAGGTGAAAGCTGTAACTCTGTGAGATGAATTAACAGAACACAGAGCAGTTTCTCAAGCTTCTTTCCAGTTTTAACGGAAGATATTTCCTTTTCACCATAGCCCTCTATGGGCTTCCAAATATCACTTGCCAATTCCACAAGAACAGCCTTAGCGACAGGCTTCTTGAAGGAAAGCTGTAACTCAGTGAGATGAATTAAGAGAACACAAAGCAGTTTCTCAGAAAGCTTCTTTCCAGTTTTAACGGAAGATATTTCCTTTTCACCATAGCCCTCTATGGGCTTCCAAATATCACTTTGCCAATTCCACAAGAACAGCCTTAGCGAAAGGCTTATTGAAGGGAAAGATGTAACTCTGTGAGATGAATTATCAGAACACAAAACAGTTTCTCAGAAAGCTTGTTTCCAGTTTTAAAGGAAGGTATTTCCTTTTCACCGTAGCCCTCTATGGGCTTCCAAATATCACTTTGCCAATTCCACAAGAACAGCCTTAGCGACAGGCTTCTTGAAGGAAAGCTGTAACTCAGTGAGATGAATTAAGAGAACACAAAGCAGTTTCTCAGAAAGCTTCTTTCCAGTTTTAACGGAAGATATTTCCTTTTCACCATAGCCCTCTATGGGCTTCCAAATATCACTTTGCCAATTCCACAAGAACAGCCTTAGCGAAAGGCTTATTGAAGGAAAGATGTAACTCTGTGAGATGAATTATCAGAACACAAAGCAGTTTCTCAGAAAGCTTCTTTCCAGTTTTTAAAGGAAGGTATTTCCTTTTTCACCATAGCCTCTATGGGCTTCCAAATATCACTTTGCCAATTCCACAAGAACAGCATTAGCGAAGGCTTCTTGAAGGAAAGCTGTAACTCTGTGAGATGAATTAACAGAACACAAAGCAGTTTCTCAGAAAGCTTTTTCCAGTTTTTAAAGGAAGGTATTTCCTTTTCACCGTAGCCCTCTATGGGCTTCCAAATATCACTTTGCCAATTCCACAAGAACAGCATTAGCGAAAGGCTTCTTGAAGGAAAGATGTAACTCTGTGAGATGAATTAACAGAACACAAAGCAGTTTGTCAGAAAGCTTCTTTCCAGTTTTAACGGAAGATATTTCCTTTTCACCGTAGCCCTCTATGGGCTTCCAAATATCACTTTGCCAATTCCACAAGAACAGCCTTAGCGACAGGCTTCTTGAAGGAAAGATGTAACTCTGTGAGATGAATTAACAGAACACAAAGCAGTTTCTCAGAAAGCTTCTTTCCAGTTTTAACGGAAGATATTTCCTTTTTCACCATAGCCCTCTATGGGCTTCAAATATCACTTTTCCAATTCCACAAGAACAGTCTTAGAGAAAGGCTTCTTGAGGAAAGCTGTAACTCTGTGAGAGGAATTAACAGAACACAAAGCAGTTTCTCAGAAAGCTTCTTTCCAGTATTTAACGGAAGATATTTCCTTTTCACCATAGCCTCTATGGGCTTCCAAATATCACTTTGCAATTCCACAAGAACAGCCTTAGCGAAAGGCTTTTGAAGGAAAGCTGTAACCCTGTGAGATGAATTAACAGAACACAAAGGAGTTTCTCAGAAAGGTTCTTTCCAGTTTTTAAAGGAAGGTATTTCCTTTTCACCGTAGCCCTCTATGGGCTTCCAAATATCACTTTGCCAATTCCACAAGAACAGCATTAGCGAAAGGCTTCTTGAAGGAAAGATGTAACTCTGTGAGATGAATTAACAGAACACAAAGCAGTTTCTCAGAAAGCTTCTTTCCAGTATTTAACGGAAGATATTTCCTTTTCACCATAGCCCTCTAAGGGCTTCCAAATATCACTTGCCAATTCCACAAGAACAGCCTTAGCGAAAGGCTTCTTGAGGGAAAGGTGTAACTCTGTGAGATGAATTATCAGAACACAAAGCAGTTTCTCAGAAAGCTTCTTTCCAGTTTTAACCGAAGATATTTCCTTTTCACGATAGCTCTATTTGGGCTTCCAATATGACTTTGCAAATTCCACAAGAACGGTCTCAGAGAAAGGCTTCTTGAGGGGAAAGCTGTAACTCTGTGAGATGAATTAACAGAACACAAAGCAGTTTCTCAGAAAGCTTCTTTCCAGTTTTTAACGGAAGATATTTCCTTTTTCACCATTGCCCTCTATGGGCTTCCAAATATCACTTTGCCAATTCCACAAGAAAAGACTCAGCGACAGGCTTCTTGAAGGGAAAGATGTAACTCTGTGAGATGAATTAACGGAACACAAAACAGTTTCTCAGAAAGATTCTTTCCAGTTTTTAACGGAAGATATTTCCTTTTTCACCATAGCCCTCTATGGGCTTCGAAATATCATTTTGCCAATTCCACAAGAACAGCCTTAGCGACAGGCTTCTTGAAGGGAAAGATGTAACTCTGTGAGATGAATAATCAGAACACAAAGCAGTTTCTCAGAAAGCTTCTTTCCAGTTTTTAATGGAAGATATTTCCGTTTTCACCATAGCCCTCTATGGGCTTCCAAATATCACTTTGCCAATTCCACAAGAACAGCCTTAGCGAGAGGCTTCTTGAAGGGAAAGATTTAACTCTGTGAGATGAATTGTCAGAACACAAAGCAGTTTCTGAGAAAGCTTCTTTCCAGTTTTTAATTGAAGATATTTCCTCTTTTACCATAGCCCTCTATGAGCTTCCAAATATCACTTTGCCAATTCCACAAGAACAGCCTTAGCGAAAGGCTTCTTGAAGGGAAAGCTGTAACTCCATGAGAAGAATTAACAGAACACAAAGCAGTTTGTCAGAAAGCTTCTTTCCAGATTTTAAAGGAAGGTATTTCCTTTTTCACCGTAGCCCACTATGGGCTTAAAAATATCACTATGCCAATTCCACAAGAACAGCCTTAGCGAAAGGCTTATTGATGGGAAAGATGTAACTCTGTGAGATGAATTATCAGAACACAAAGCAGTTTCTCAGAAAGATTCTTCCAGTTTTTAAATGAAGATATTTCCTTTTTAACCATTGCCCTCTATGGGCTTCCAAATATCACTCTGCAAATTCAACAAGAACAGCCTTAGAGAAAGGCTTCTTGAAGGGAAAGCTGTAACTCAGTGAGATGAATTAAGAGAACACAAAGCAGTTTCTCAGAAAGCTCTTTCCAGTTTTTAACGGAAGATATTTCCTTTTTCACCACTGCCCTCTATGGGCTTCCAAATATCACTTTGCCAATTTCACAAGAACAGACTTAGCGACAGGCTTCTTTAAGGGAAAGCTGTAACTCTGTGAGATGAATTACAGAACACAAAGCAGTTTCTCAGAAAGCTTCTTTCCAGTTTTAATGGAAGATATTTCCTTTTCACCATTGCCCTCTATGGGCTTCCAAATATCACTTTGCCAATTCCACAAGAACAGACTTAGCGACAGGCTTCTTGAAGGGAAAGATGTAACTCTGTGAGATGAATTAACAGAACACAAAGCAGTTTCTCAGAAAGCTTCTTTCCAGTTTTAATGGAAGATATTTCCTTTTCACCATAGCCCTGTATGGGCTTCCAAATATCACTTTGCCAATTCCACAAGAACAGTCTTAGAGAAAGGCTTCTTGAGGGAAAGCTGTAACTCTGTGAGATGAATTAAGAGAACACAAAGCAGTTTCTCAGAAAGCTTCTTTCCAGTTTTAACGGAAGATATTTCCTTTTCACCATAGCCCTCTATGGGCTTCCAAATATCACTTTGGGAATTCCACAAGAACAGCCTTAGGGAAAGGCTTATTGAAGGGAAAGATGTAACTCTGTGAGATGAATTATCAGAACACAAAGCAGTTTCTCAGAAAGCTTCTTTCCAGTTTTAAACGCAAGATATTTCCTTTTCCACCATAGCCCTCTATGGGCTTCCAAATATCACTTTGCCAATTCCTCAAGAACAGACTTAGCGACAGGCTTCTTGAAGGGAAAGATGTAACTCTGTGAGATGAATTAACAGAACACAAAGCAGTTTCTCAGAAAGCTTCTTTCCAGTTTTTAACGGAAGATATTTCCTTTTCACCATAGCCCTCTATGGGCTTCCAAATATCACTTTGCCAATTCCACAAGAACAGCATTAGAGAAAGGCTTCTTGAAGGGAAAGCTGTAACTCTGGAGAGGAATTAACAGAACACAAAGCAGTTTCTCAGAAAGCTTCTTTCCAGTTTTTAACCGAAGATATTTCCTTTTTCACCATTGCCCTCTATGGGCTTCCAAATATCACTTTGCCAATTCCACAAGAACACCCTTAGCGAAAGGCTTCTTGAAGGGAAAGATGTCACTCTGTGAAATGAATTAACATGACACAAAGCAGTTTCTCAGAAAGCTTCTTTCCAGTTTTTAATGGAACATACTTCCTTTTTCACCGTAGCCCTCTATGGGTTTCCAAATATCACTTTGCCAATTCCAAAAGAACAGTCTTAGAGACAGGCTTCTTGAGGGGAAAGCTGTAACTCTGTGAGAAGAATTAATAGAACTCAAAGCAGTTTCTGAGAAAGCTTCTTTCCAGTTTTTAACGGAAGATATTTCCTTTTCACCATAGCCCTCTATGGGCTTCCAAATATCACTTTGCAATTCCACAAGAACAGTCTTAGCGAAAGGCTTATTGAAGGGAAAGATGTAACTCTGTGAGATGAATTAACAGAACACAAAGCAGTTTCTCAAGCTTCTTTCCAGTTTTAACGGAAGATATTTCCTTTTTCACCATAGCCCTCTATGGGCTTCCAAATATCACTTTGCCAATTCCACAAGAACAGCCTTAGCGAAAGGCTTCTTGAAGGGAAAGATGTAACTCTGTGAGATGAATTAACAGAACACAAAGCAGTTTCTCAGAAAGCTTCTTTCCAGTTTTAACGGAAGATATTTCCTTTTTCACCATAGCCCTCTATGGGCTTCCAAATATCACTTTGCCAATTCCACAAGAACAGTCTTAGAGAAAGGCTTCTTGAGGGGAAAGCTGTAACTCTGTGAGATGAATTAACAGAACACAAAGCAGTTTCTCAGAAAGCTTCTTTCCAGGATTTAACGGAAGATATTTCCTTTTCCACCATAGCCCTCTATGGGCTTCCAAATATCACTTTGCCAATTCCACAAGAACAGCATTAGCGAAAGGTTTCTTGACGGGAAAGCTGTAACTCTGTGAGAGGAATTAACAGAACACAAAGCAGTTTCTCAGAAAGCTTCTTTCCAGTTTTTAACGGAAGATATTTCCTTTTTCACCATTGCCCTCTATGGGCTTCCAAATATCACTTTGCCAATTCCACAAGAACAGTCTTAGCGACAGGCTTCTTGAAGGGAAGATGTAACTCTGTGAGATGAATTAACAGAACACAAAGCATTTTCTCAGAAAGGTTCTCTCCAGTATTTAACGGAAGGTATTTCTTTTTCACCTTAGCCCTCTATGGGCTTCCAAATATCACTTTGCCAATTCCACAAGAACACCCTTAGCGAAAGGCTTCTTGAAGGGAAAGATGTAACTCTGTGAGATGAATTAACAGAACACAAAGCAGTTTCTCAGAAACTTCTTTCCAGTTTTTAACGGAAGATATTTCGTTTTTCACCTTAGCCCTCTATGGGCTTCCAAATATCACTTTGCCAATTCCAGAAGAACAGCATTAGCGAAAGGCTTCTTGAAGGGAAAGCTGTAACTCTGTGAGAGGAATTAACAGAACAGAAAGCAGTTTCTCAGAAAGCTTCTTTCCAGTTTTTAAATGAAGATATTTCCTTTTTCACCATAGCCCTGTAAGGGCTTCGAAATTTATCTTTGCCAAATCCACAAGAACAGTCTTAGAGAAAGGCTTCTTGAGGGGAAAGCTGTAACTCTGTGAGATGAATTAACAGAACACAAAGCAGTTTCTCAGAAAGCTTCTTTCCAGGATTTAACGGAAGATATTTCCTTTTCCACCATAGCCCTCTATGGGCTTCCAAATATCACTTTGCCAATTCCACAAGAACAGCATTAGCGAAAGGCTTCTTGAAGGGAAAGCTGTAACTCTGTGAGAGGAATTAACAGAACACAAAGCAGTTTCTCAGAAAGCTTCTTTCCAGTTTTTAAATCAAGATATTTCGTATTTCACCATTGCCCTCTAAGGGCTTCCAAATATCACTTTGCCATTTCCACAAGAACAGTCTTAGCGACAGGCATCTTGAAGGGAAAGATGTAACTCTATGAGATGAATTAACAGAACAGAAAGCAGTTTCACAGAAAGCTTCTTTCCAGTTTTTAACCGAAGATATTTCCTTTTCCACCATAGCCCTCTATGGGCTTCCAAATATCACTTTGCCAATTCCACAAGAACAGCATTAGCGAAAGGCTTCTTGAAGGGAAAGCTGAAACTCTGTGAGAGGAATTAACAGAACACAAAGCAGTTTCTCAGAAAGCTTCTTTCCAGTTTTTAAATCAAGATATTTCCTATTTCACCATTGCCCTCTATGGGCTTCCAAATATCACTTTGCCATTTCAACAAGAACAGTCTTAGCGACAGGCATCTTGAAGGGAAAGATGTATCTCTGTGAGATTAATTAACAGAACACAAAGCAGTTTCTCAGAAAGCTTCTTTAAAGTTTTTAACGCAAGATATTTCCTTTATCACCATAGCCCTCTATGGGCTTCTAAATATCACCTTGCCAATTCCACAAGAACAGTCTTAGAGAAAGCCTTCTTGAGGTGAAAGCTGTGACTTTGTTAGATGAATTAACAGAACACAAAGCAGTTTCTCAGAAACCTTCTTTCCAGTTTTTAACGGAAGATATTTCCTTTTTCCCCATAGCCCTCTATGGGCTTCAAAATATCACTTTGCCAATTCCCCAAGAACAGCCTTAGCGAAAGGGTTCTTGAAGGGAAAGCTGTAACTCTGTGAGATGAATTAACAGAACACAAAGCAGTTTCTCAGTAAGCTTCTTTCCAGTATTTAACGGAAGGTATTTCCTTTTTCACCGTAGCCCTCTATGGGCTTCCAAATATCACTTTGCCAATTACACAAGAACCGCATTAGCGAAAGGCTTCTTGAAGGGAAAGATGTATCTCTGTGAGATTAATTAACAGAACACAAAGCAGTTTCTCAGAAAGCTTCTTTCCAGTTTTTAACGGAAGATATTTCCTTTTTCACCATTGCCCTCTATGGGCTTCCAAATATCACTTTGCCAATTCCACAAGAACAGCATTAGCGAAAGGCTTATTGAAGGGAAAGATGTAACTCTGTGAGATAAATTATCAGAACACAAAGCAGTTTCTCAGAAAGCTTCTTTCCAGTTTTTAACGGAAGATATTTCCTTTTTCACCATTGCCCTCTATGGGCTTCCAAATATCACTTCGCCATTTCCACAAGAACAGTCTTAGCGACAGGCTTCTTGAAGGGAAAGATGTAACTCTGTGAGATGCATTAAAAGAACACAAAGCAGTTTCTCAGAAAGCTTCTTTCCAGTTTTTAATGGAAGATATTTCCTTTTTCACCATAGCCCTCTATGGGCTTCCAAATATCACTTTGCCAATTCCAAAAGAACCGCCTTAGCGAAAGGCTTCTTGAAGGGAAACATGTAACTCTGTGAGATGAATTAACAGAACACAAAGCACTTTCTCAGAAAGGTTCTTCCCAGTAATTAACGGAAGGTATTTCTTTTTCACCTTAGCCTTCTATGGGCTTCCACATATCACTTTGCCAATTCCAAAAGAACAGCCTTAGCAAAAGGCTTCTTGAAGGGAAAGATGTAACACTGTGAGATGAATTAAGAGAACACAAAGCAGTTTCTCAGAAACTTCTTTCCAGTTTTTAACGGAAGATATTTCCTTTTTCACCTTAGCCCACTATGGGCTTCCAAATATCACTTTGCCAATTCCACAAGAAGAGCCTTAGCGACAGGCTTCTTGAAGGGAAAGATGTAACTCGGTGAGATGAATTAACACAACACAAAGCAGTTTCTCAGAAAGCTTCTTTCCAGTTTTTAACGGAAGATATTTCCTTTTTCACCATAGCTTTTTAAGGCTTCGAAGTATAACTTTTCCCAATCCACAAGAACGGTCTCAGAGAAAGGCTTCTTGAGGGGAAAGGTGTAACTCTGTGAGATGAATTAACAGAACACAAAGCAGTTTCTCAGAAAGCTTCTTTCCAGTTTTTAACGGAAGATATTTCCTTTTTCACCATTGCCGTCTATGGGCTTCCAAATATCACTTTGCCAATTCCACAAGAACAGCCTTAGCGACAGGCTTCTTGAAGGGAAAGATGTAACTCTGTGAGATGAATTATCAGAACACAAAGCAGTTTCTCAGAAAGCTTCTTTCCAGTTTTTAACGGAAGATATTTCCTTTTTCACCATAGCTTTTTAAGGCTTCGAAGTATAACTTTTCCCAATCCACAAGAACGGTCTCAGAGAAAGGCTTCTTGAGGGGAAAGGTGTAACTCTGTGAGATGAATTAACAGAACACAAAGCAGTTTCTCAGAAAGCTTCTTTCCAGTTTTTAACGGAAGATATTTCCTTTTTCACCATTGCCGTCTATGGGCTTCCAAATATCACTTTGCCAATTCCACAAGAACAGACTGAGCGACAGGCTTCTTGAAGGGAAAGATGTAACTCTGTAAGATGAATTAACAGAACACAAAGCAGTTTCTCAGAAAGCTTCTTTCCAGTTTTTAACGGAAGATATTTCCTTTTTCACCGTTGCCCTCTATGGGCTTCCAAATATCACTTTGCCAATTCCACAAGAACAGTCTTAGCGACAGGTTTCTTGAAGGGAAACATGTAAATGTGTGAGACGAATTAACAGAACACAAAGCAGTTTCTCAGAAAGCTTCTTTCCAGTTTTTAACTCAAGATATTTCCTTTTTCACCATAGCCCTCCATGGGCTTCCAAATATCACTTTGCCAATTCCAGAAGAACAGCATTAGCGAAAGGCTTCTTGAAGGGAAAGATGTAACTCTGTGAGATGAATTAACAGAACACAAAGCAGTTTCTCAGAAAGCATCTTTCCAGTTTTTAACGGAAGATATTTCCTTTTTCACCATAGCCCTCTGTGAGCTTCCAAATAATACTTTGCCAATTCCACAAGAACAGCCGTAGCGAAAGGCTTCCTGAAGGGAAAGATGTAACTCTGTGAGATCAATTATCAGAACACAAAGCTGTTTCTCAGAAAGCTTCTTTCCAGTTTTTAAAGGAAGATATTTCCTTTTTCACCACTGGCTCTATGGGCTTCCAAATATCACTTTGCCAATTCCACTATAACAGACTTAGCGACAGGCTTCTTGAAGGGAAAGCTGTAACTCTGTGAGATGAATTAACAGAACACAAAGCAGTTTCTCAGAAAGCTTCTTTCCAGTTTTTAATGGAAGATATTTCCTCTTTCACCATAGCCCTGTATGGGCTTCCAAATATCACTTTGCCAATTCCACAAGAACAGCATTAGCGAATGGCTTCTTGAAGGGAAAGATGTAAATCTGTGAGATGAATTAACAGAACACAAAGCAGTTTCTCAGAAAGCAGCTTTCCAGTTTTTAACCGAAGATATTTCCTTTTTCACGATAGCTCTATTTGGGCTTCCAAATATGACTTTGCAAATTCCACAAGAACGGTCTCAGAGAAAGGCTTCTTGAGGGGAAAGCTGTAACTCTGTGAGATGAATTAACAGAACACAAAGCAGTTTCTCAGAAAGCTTCTTTCCAGTTTTTAACGGAAGATATTTCCTTTTTCACCATTGCCCTCTATGGGCTTCCAAATATCACTTTGCCAATTCCACAAGAAAAGACTCAGCGACAGGCTTCTTGAAGGGAAAGATGTAACTCTGTGAGATGAATTAACGGAACACAAAACAGTTTCTCAGAAAGATTCTTTCCAGTTTTTAACGGAAGATATTTCCTTTTTCACCATAGCCCTCTATGGGCTTCGAAATATCATTTTGCCAATTCCACAAGAACAGCCTTAGCGACAGGCTTCTTGAAGGGAAAGATGTAACTCTGTGAGATGAATAATCAGAACACAAAGCAGTTTCTCAGAAAGCTTCTTTCCAGTTTTAATGGAAGATATTTCCTTTTCACCATAGCCCTCTATGGGCTTCCAAATATCACTTTGCCAATTCCACAAGAACAGCCTTAGCGAGAGGCTTCTTGAAGGGAAAGATTTAACTCTGTGAGATGAATTGTCAGAACACAAAGCAGTTTCTGAGAAAGCTTCTTTCCAGTTTTTAATTGAAGATATTTCCTCTTTTACCATAGCCCTCTATGAGCTTCCAAATATCACTTTGCCAATTCCACAAGAACAGCCTTAGCGAAAGGCTTCTTGAAGGGAAAGCTGTAACTCCATGAGAAGAATTAACAGAACACAAAGCAGTTTGTCAGAAAGCTTCTTTCCAGATTTTAAAGGAAGGTATTTCCTTTTTCACCGTAGCCCACTATGGGCTTAAAAATATCACTTTGCCAATTCCACAAGAACAGCCTTAGCGAAAGGCTTCTTGAAGGAAAGATTTAACTCTGTGAGATGAATTGTCAGAACACAAAGCAGTTTCTGAGAAAGCTTCTTTCCAGTTTTTAATTGAAGATATTTCCTTTTTCACCATAGCCCTCTATGGGCTTCCAAATATCACTTTGCCAATTCCACAAGAACAGCCTTAGCGAAAGGCTTCTTGAAGGAAAGCTGTAACTCTGTGAGATGAATTAACAGAACACAAAGCAGTTTGTCAGAAAGCTTCTTCCAGTTTTAAAGGAAGATATTTCCTTTTTCACCATAGCCCTCTATGGGCTTCCAAATATCACTTTGCCAATTCCACAAGAACAGCCTTAGCGAAAGGCTTATTGATGGGAAAGATGTAACTCTGTGAGATGAATTATCAGAACACAAAGCAGTTTCTCAGAAAGATTCTTCCAGTTTTTAAATGGAAGATATTTCCTTTTTCACCATTGCCCTCTATGGGCTTCCAAATATCACTTTGCCAATTCCACAAGAACAGCCTTAGAGAAAGGCTTCTTGAAGGGAAAGCTGTAACTCAGTGAGATGAATTAAGAGAACACAAAGCAGTTTCTCAGAAAGCTCTTTCCAGTTTTTAACGGAAGATATTTCCTTTTTCACCACTGCCCTCTATGGGCTTCCAAATATCACTTTGCCAATTTCACAAGAACAGACTTAGCGACAGGCTTCTTTAAGGGAAAGCTGTAACTCTGTGAGATGAATTACAGAACACAAAGCAGTTTCGCAGAAAGCTTCTTTCCAGTTTTTAATGGAAGATATTTCCTGTTTCACCGTAGCCCTCTATGGGCTTCCAAATATCACTTTGGAATTCCACAAGAACAGCCTTAGCGAAAGGCTTCTTGAAGGGAAAGCTGTAACTCTGTGAGATGAATTATCAGAACACAAAGCAGTTTCTCAGAAAGCTTCTTTCCAGTATTTAACGGAAGATATTTCCTTTTTCACCATAGCCCTCTAAGGTCTTCCAAATATCACTTTGCCAATTCCACAAGAACAGCATTAGCGAAAGGCTTCTTGAAGGGGAAGATGTAACTCTGTGAGATGAATTAACAGAACACAAAGCAGTTTCTCAGAAAGCTTCTTTCCAGTATTTAACGGAAGATATTTCCTTTTTCACCATAGCCCTCTATGGGCTTCCAAATATCACTTTGCCAATTCCACAAGAACAGTCTTAGAAAGACTTCTTGAGGGAAAGCTGTAACTCTGTGAGATGAATTACCAGAACACAAAGCAGTTTCTCAGAAAGCTTCTTTCCAGTATTTAACGGAAGATATTTCCTTTTTCACCCTAGCCCTCTATGGGCTTCGAAATATCACTTTGCCAATTCCACAAGAGCAGCATTAGCGAAAGGATTCTTGAAGGGAAAGATGTAACTCTGTGAGATGAATTAACAGAACACAAAGCAGTTTCTCAGAAAGCTTCTTTCCAGTTTTTAATGGAAGATATTTCCTTTTCCACCATAGCCCTCTATGGGCTTCCAAATATCACTTTGCCAATTCCACAAGAACAGCCTAGCGAAAGGCTTCTTGAAGGGAAAGATGTAACTCTGTGAGATGAATTATCAGAACACAAAGCAGTTTCTCAGAAAGCTTCTTCCAGATTTTGAAGGAAGATATTTCCTTTTTCAGCATAGCCCTCTAAGGGCTTCCAAATATCACTTTTCCAATTCCACAAGAACAGTCTTAGATTAAGACTTCTTGAGGGGAAAGCTGTAACTCTGTGAGATGAATTAACAGAACGCAAAGCAGTTTCTCAGAAAGCTTCTTTCCAGTATTTAACGGAAGATATTTCCTTTTTTACCATAGCCCTCTAACGGCTTCCAAATATCACTTTGCCAATACCACAAGAACAGCATTAGCGAAAGGCTTCTTGTAGGGAAAGATGTAACTCTGTGAGATGAATTATCAGAACACAAAGGAGTTTCTCAGAAAGCTTCTTTCCAGTTTTTAAAGGAAGATATTTCCTTTTTCACCATAGCCCTCTATGGGCTTCCAAATATCACTTTGCCAATTCCACAAGAACAGCCTTAGCGAAAGGCTTCTTGAAGGGAAAGCTGTAACTCAGTGAGAGGAATTAAGAGAACACAAAGCAGTTTCTCAGAAAGCTTCTCGCCAGTTTTTAACGGAAGATATTTCCTTTTTCACCAGTGCCCTCTATGGGCTTCCAAATATCACTTTGCCAATTCCACAAGAACAGTCTTAGAGAAAGGCTTTTTGAGGGGATAGCTGTAACTCTGTGAGATGAATTAACAGAACACAAAGCAGTTTCTCAGAAAGCTTCTTTCCACTATTTAACGGAAGATATTTCCTTTTTCACCATAGCCCTCTATGGGCTTCCAAATAATACTTTGCCAATTCCACAAGAACAGTCTTAGAGAAAGACTTCTTGAGGGGAAAGGTGTAACTCTGTGAGATGAATTAACAGAACACAAAGCAGTTTCTCAGAAAGCTTGTTTCCAGTATTTAACGGAAGATATTTCCTTTTTCACCATAGCCCTCTATGGGCTTCCAAATATCACTTTGCCAATTCCACAAGAAAAGCCTTAGCGAAAGGCTTATTGAAGGGAAAGATGTAACTCTGTGAGATGAATTATCAGAACACAAAGCAGTTTCTCAGAAAGCTTCTTTCCAGTTTTTAAAGGAAGATATTTCCTTTTTCACCATAGCCCTCTATGGGCTTCCAAATATCACTTTGCAAATTCCACAAGAACAGTCTTAGAGAAAGGCTTCTTGAGGTGAAATCTGTAACCCTGTGAGATGAATTAACAGAACACAAAGCAGTTTTTCAGAAAGCTTCTTTCCAGTATTAAACGGAAGATATTTCCTTTTTCACCATAGCCCTCTATGGGCTTCCAAATATCACTGGGCCAATTCCACAAGAACAGCCTTAGCGAGAGGCTTATTGAAGGGAAAGTTGTAACACTGTGAGACGAATTAACAGACCACAAAGCAGTTTCTCAGAAAGCTTGTTTCCAGTATTTAACGGAAGATATTTCCTTTTTCACCGTTGCCCTCTATGGGCTTCCAAATATCACTTTGCCAATTCCACAAGAA
>JAKFHT010001343.1:0-31409 GCA_023783455.1 Erythrocebus patas | reverse complement strand
TTCACCATAGCCTCTAAGGGCTTCCAAATATCCTTTGCCAATTCCACAACAGCCTTAGCGAAAGGCTTGAAGGAAAGATGTAACTCTGTGAGATGAATTAACAGAACACAGAGCAGTTTCTCAGGAAGCTTCTTTCCAGTTTTGACGGAAGATATTTACTTTTCACAATAGCCCTCTATGGGCTTCCAAATACCTATGCCAGTTCCACAAGAACAGCCATACCGAAAGGCTTCTTGAAGGAAAGATGTAACTCTGTGAGATGAATTAACAGAACACAGAGCAGTTTCTCAAGCTTCTTTCCAGGTTTGAACGGAAGATATTTCCTTTTCACCATAGCCCTCTATGGGCTTCCAAATATCCCTTTGCCAATTCCACAAGAACAGCCTTAGCGAAGCCGCTCTTGAAGGGAAAGATGTAACTCTGTGAGATGAATTAACAGAACACAGAGCAGTTTCTGAGAAAGCTTCTTTTCAGTTTTGAACGGAAGATATTTCCTTTTCACCATAGCTCTTTATGGGCTTCCAAATATCCTTTGCCAATTCACCCTGCTTCAGCTCACACCTCCATGGCTGCACCCTGTCTAATCAGTCCCAGTGAGATGAGCTGGGTACCTCAGTTGAAATGCAGAAATCACCTGCCTTCTGCATTGATCTTGCTGGGAGCTGCAGACTGGAGCTGTTCCTATTGGCCATCTTGCCAGTCTTTTTTTTTTTTTTTTTTTGAGATTAGTCTCAACTTTGCCCAGTGCTGGATGCATGAATGATCTCAGTTTACTGCACCCCATTCCCAGGTCAAGCAATTCTACCTCAGCCTCCCAAGTAGCTGGGATAGGCACCTATAGCTATGGCCAAATTTTTTGAAGTGCATAAAGGGTTTCACCAGGTTGGCCTGTTCCTAATTTATCCTGACCTCAGGTGATCTGCCCATTCGGCCTCCCAAAGTGCTGGGATTACAAGTGAGCCAGCACCTGGCCTGTTTTTCATATGACTATATACTCTGACATTAATTCAGAGATGGGTGTGTAATTGTATGTTTAACTTTTAGAACCATAAGTGTTCTCACAGTGGCTGAATTATTTTACTTTACCCAGCAGCCATGTATGAAAGTTCTAATTTCTCCACTAATCACTATTCAAATTATTTTCTATCTTGAAAGAAGTAAGCCATCCTGGTAGATGTGAAATAGTACCTTATTGTTTTGATTTGCACTTCCTAGTGCTAAATGAGTGTTGAGTATCACGTACAGAGCTCTTGGCTGATTTGATAGATTTGTTGGAGACATGTCCATTCAAAGCTTTTTGTTTTATTTCACAACTGGGTTGTCATGTTGTTGTTTTTAGTATCTTGATATATTCTGATATAGCTTATATATGATTGGGTTTTTTCTACCATTCTTGTATCTTTTCACTTTTGATAATGTCCATTGATGCAAAAAAGTTTACAATTTCAGTCTTATTTATCTTTTTACTTCTCGTAAATTTGTCACATTCTAAGAATCGAATGCCAAATACAAAGTCATCATTATCTATCCTTTGTCTAATAGTTTTATATTTTTAACTCTTACATTTAGGTTTTGAATATGGGTTAATTTTGCATATGATAAAATAATAGAAATTATTTTAAATATTCATTTTTGGATAACAAATAGTCCAACACCATTTGTTTAAGAAATGATTATTTCCATTGAATGGCCTTAAAGATTGTTGAAAATCAGAAAGCATAGGATTATATACAGACTCAATTTATGCTTTGCAGTCCCAGGCACCAGGTCACCTTTGCATACTGTCTTCAGCTCCAAGTGGAGTCCCAGGCTCCAGTCAGGTTGCAGTGCATACTGTCTCAGCTCCAACACAGTGCCCGTCCAGCCTGCACAGACTCAGGCTCCAGGCCCACCTCATCACCAGGCAGGCCCTGATTGTCCCAGGCTCCAGACTGACTCCGTGGCCAGGCTGCTCCCTTCAGCCCTAGACTCTGGGTGCATCCATGAACCAAGCCTCCAGGCCCGCGTTGGGGCCAGGCTAGCCTCACAGCCCCAGGCTCTGGGCTGGCACTCATGGCCGCCAGGACTGCCAAGTCACCAGGGTGGCCCTGCAGCCTCAGACTCCAGGTCAGCCTCCAGAACCCCAGACTCCAGGCTGGCACATGCAGACATTACCTCCAGACCAGTCCCCACCACCCCAGACTTCAGGCCTGGACTTGTAGACCCAGCTTCCAGATCCTCCAGTGTCGGGACAACGCGTACCTACCCCGGACCCGGTCTGCTTCGATGATAGGCTGGTGTCTGTAGTTTCAGACTTCAGGCTGGTATACATAGACCTAGCCTCTGTACCCACTCCAGGTCCAGGCTGACCCCTGTGACCTCAAGGACCAGGCCAGCACCTGCATAGCTAGCTTCCACGTCAGCCCCCAAGGATTAAAGGCTTGCCGGGCGCGGTGGCTCAAGCCTGTAATCCCAGCACTTTGGGAGGCCGAGGCGGGCGGATCACGAGGTCAGGAGATCGAGACCATCCTGGCTCACACGGTGAAACCCCGTCTCCACTAAAAAATACAAAAAATTAGCCGGGCGCGGTGGCGGGCGCCTGTAGTCCCAGCTACTCAGGAGGCTGAGACAGGAGAATGGCGTGAACCCGGGAGGCGGAGCTTGCAGTGAGTCGAGATCGCGCCACTGCACTCCAGCCTGGGAGACAGAGTGAGACTCCGTCTCAAAAAAAAAAAAAAAAAAAGGATTAAAGGCTCCCGGCTTGCCCAGTGCCAGACTAGCTCCTTTGGCCTCAACTCCAGGCTGGGCCTCTGAGACGCAGGTCCAGGACCACCCAAGGCATCAGATTGGCTCAGAGCAAGCACAGAAACATTGTAACACTAGGAGATAGTTGAACATATTTTACAATAGACTGGATATACTATATAAGTGTGGTAAGCATCTTTTGTAGAGATAGTATGTGTGCGATAATGTGATTTTTTTTTTCCAATTTTGGACTACAGTTGAATAAACTTTTTAATTATTTAAACACATTTTTTACTGAATAGTGTTACTATTTTTGAATAATAAATTTGGTTTTGTAAATATGTCTTTCCTGTGTGAGTGAAAACACTCAATCTTTTGTAAATCATATCCTTGTATAATTGGCAATGAGCTAAACAAGTAGCTGGGATTTGCATTGTACAATACTTGCTAGCTAAGACTTTTAGAATTAAAAATATATTAACTTGTAGTGTCTTGTTCTGACAGGTGATTAGCATAAAGATATGAGTAGGACTGAGTTACCTGGTACGCTTGTTTTTTAAACAAAATAGTGTCTTTTCTCTTAGCCAATAAATCTGTTTGCTTGTTACAAAGTAGTTTAAATACTATTGTTAGCATACAGTTTAATAGCATTAACAACAACCATCACATTATCTATCTCTACAAGACTCTTTTCACTTTCCCAAACAGAAACTATAACACCAAAATAGTCTCTCTTCTTTGGCACTATAAGTTTGATTATTCTAGGCACAGTTCCTGGTGATTAGATTTCACATATGTATACTTGTGCCATGTTGGTGTGCTGCACCCATCAACTCGTCAGCAATCAGGTATAACTCCCAATGCAATCCTCCCCTCCCCCCTCCCATGATAGGCCCTGGTGTGTGATGTTCCCTTCCGAGTCCAAGTGATCTCATTGTTCAGTTCCCACCTATGAGTGAGAACATGCGGTGTTTGGTTTTCTGTTCTTGTGATAGTTTGCTAAGAATGATGGTTTCCAGCTGCATCCATGTCCTAAAGGACACAAACTCATCCTTTTTATGGCTGCATAGTATTCCATGGTGTATATGTGCCACATTTTCTTAATCCATCTGTCACTGATGGACATTTGGGTTGATTCAAGTCTTTGCTATTGTGAATAGTGCTGCAATAAACATGTGTGCATGTGTCTTTATAGCAGCATGATTTATAATCCTTTGGGTATATACCAGTAATGGGATGGCTGGGTCATATGGTACATCTAGTTCTAGATCCTTGAGGAATCGCCATACTGTTTTCCATAATGGTTGAACTAGTTTACAATCCCACCAACAGTGTAAAAGTGTTCCTATTTCTCCACATCCTCTCCAGCACCTGTTGTTTCCTGACTTTTGAATGATCGCCATTCTAACTGGTGTGAGATGGTATCTCATTGTGGTTTTGATTTGCATTTCTCTGATGGCCAGTGATGATGAGCATTTTTCATGTGTCTGTTGGCTGTATGAATGTCTTCTTTTGAGAAATGTCTGTTCATATCCTTTGCCCACTTTTTGATGGGGTTGTTTGTTTTTTCTTGTAAATTTGTTTGAGTTCTTTGTAGGTTCTGGATATTAGCCCTTTGTCAGATGAGTAGATTGCAAAAATTTTCTCCCATTCTGTAGGTTGCCTGTTCACTCTGATGGTAGTTTCTTTTGCTGTGCAGAAGCTCTTTAGTTTAATGAGATCCCATTTGTCAATTTTGGCTTTTGCTGCCGTTGCTTTTTGGTGTTTTAGACATGAAGTCTTTGCCCATGCCTATGTCCTGAATGGTACTACCTAGGTTTTCCTCTAGGGTTTTATGGTATTAGGTCTAACATTTAAGTCTCTAATCCATCTTGAATTAATTTTCGTATAAGGAGTAAGGAAAGGATCCAGTTTCAGCTTTCACTTATGGCTAGCCAGGTTTCCCAGCACCATTTATTAAATAGGGAATCCTTTTCCCCATTTCTTGTTTCTCTCAGGTTTGTCAAAGATCAGATGGCTGTAGATGTGTGTGGTATTATTTCTGAGGACTCTATTCTGTTCCATTGGTCTCTATCTCTGTTTTGGTACCAGTACCATGCTGTTTTTGGTTACTGTAGCCTTGTAGTATAGTTTGAAGTCAGGTAGCGTGATGCGTGCAGGTTTGTTACATATGGCTTGTGCCATGTTGGTGTGCTGCACCCATCAACTTGTCAGCACCCATCAACTCGTCATTTACATCAGGTATAACTCCCAATGCAATCCTCCCCTCCCTCCCCATGATAGGCCCCGTGTGTGATGTTCCCTTCCCGAGTCCAAGTGATCTCATTGTTCAGTTCCCACCTATGAGTGAGAACATGCGTGTTTGGTTTTCTGTTCTTGTGATAGTTTGCTAAGAATGATGGTTTCCAGCTGCATCCATGTCCCTACAAAGGACACAAACTCATCCTTTTTATGGCTGCATAGTATTCCATGGTGTATATGTGCCACATTTTCTTAATCCAATCTGTCACTGATGGACATTTGGGTTGATTCCAAGTCTTTGTTATTAGAATAGTGCTGCAATAAACATACGTGTGCATGTGTCTTTATAGCAGCATAATTTATAATCCTTTGGGTATATACCAGTAATGGGATGGTTGGGTCATATGGTACATCTAGTTCTAGATCCTTGAGGAATCGCCATACTGTTTTCCATAATGGTTGAACTAGTTTACAATCCCACCAACAGTGTAAAAGTGTTCCTATTTCTCCACATCCTCTCCAGCACCTGTTGTTTCCTGACTTTTGAATGATCGCCATTCTAACTGGTGTGAGATGGTATCTCATTGTGGTTTTGATTTGCATTTCTCTGATGGCCAGTGATGATGAGCATTTTTTCATGTGTCTGTTGGCTGTATGAATGTCTTCTTTGAGAAATGTCTGTTCATATCCTTTGCCCACTTTTTGATGGGGTTGTTTGTTTTTTCTTGTAAATTTGTTTGAGTTCTTTGTAGGTTCTGGATATTAGCCCTTTGTCAGATGAGTAGATTGCAAAAATTTTCTCCCATTCTGTAGGTTGCCTGTTCACTCTGATGGTAGTTTCTTTTGCTGTGCAGAAGCTCTTTAGTTTAATGAGATCCCATTTGTCAATTTTGGCTTTTGCTGCCGTTGCTTTTGGTGTTTTAGACATGAAGTCTTTGCCCATGCCTATGTCCTGAATGGTACTACCTAGGTTTTCCTCTAGGATTTTTATGGTATTAGGTCTAACATTTAAGTCTCTAATCCATCTTGAATTAATTTTCGTATAAGGAGTAAGGAAAGGATCCAGTTTCAGCTTTCTACTTATGGCTAGCCAATTTTCCCAGCACCATTTATTAAATAGGGAATCCTTTTCCCCATTTCTTGTTTCTCTCAGGTTTGTCAAAGATCAGATGGCTGTAGATGTGTGGTATTATTTCTGAGGACTCTGTTCTGTTCCATTGGTCTATATCTCTGTTTTGGTACCAGTACCATGCTGTTTTGGTTACTGTAGCCTTGTAGTATAGTTTGAAGTCAGGTAGCGTGATGCCTCCAGCTTTGTTCTTTTGACTTAGGATTGTCTTGGAGATGCGGCTCTTTTTGGTTCCATATGAACTTTAAAGCAGTTTTTTCCAATTTGTGAAGAAGCTCATTGGTAGCTTGATGGGGATGGCATTGAATCTATAAATTACCTTGGGCAGTATGGCCATTTTCACGATATTGATTCTCCCTATCCATGAGCATGGTATGTTCTTCCATTTATTTGTGTCCTCTTACAAATGTTTATTTCCCACAGTTCTGCAGACTGGGAAGTTCAAGGTAAATGTGTTCGCAAATTCAGTGTCTGGTGATGGCCTGCTTCATGATGCATGAGAAGCACCGGGCTCACAGAGGAGCTGCAAGCCTGTTCCACACGAAGAGCCAGCACCCGATAGAAACATGGGCAGAAAGGCTCACAGTCAAGAAGCAGGGGTTTTAGGGTTGTTTCTGCTGGTGCTGTGAAAAGCACCATTGTCATTTTCCTAGGGACTCACCACGTTTAACCTGTAATGGCTTTGTGTAGCACCTACTTGTTAACTGTGTTCCTGTCCACAAACATGGGATGTGTCTCCATTTATTGGTCTTCTGAGTGTTCCATCAGTGTTTGATCGGTTTCAGTGTGCACACATTTCACCTCCCCGGATAAACGTATTCCAAAGGGCTTTGTTCTTGTCCTGGTATTCTAAATACGTTTGTTTCCCGGGTGTCTTTTCAGATAGCTTCTTGTTCAGGTATAGAAATGTGAATGATGTTGACATGTTGCTTTTGTACTCTGTAACTTTGCTGACTTTGTTTATTGGTTTTTGGTGCAGTGTACATCAGGGTTTTCTCTATGTGAGATCATGTCCTCTGCAAGCAGAGAAAATTGAGCTTCTTAGTTTCCAATTTGTTTGCCTTTTATTTCTTTTTCTTAGAATAGGTGATCAAATCGGCATGTGACTCTGCCCAAGAGGGTTAATTGACATGTGGGTATGCTGGTTTGGCAGGCCAGAGTTTTTATTTCTAAGAGTTTGTCCCACTCCATGCCCTCCTAGGTTTTAGAATTGAAAAATACCTCTTGTTTAAGGTAGATCGCAGCCCTGCTTTTGTGCATTCAGGCCTTCACACATCCTTCACCACTGCCTCCACTCTGTGAATCAGCCCTTTCTCCCTCAAGGGAAGAGCATGCCTGATTAATTTGATTCCCTAGCGGGTGTGTGCATAGGCGCACGCACGCACGCGCACACACATACACGAGAAACACAGGACTCAGCATGGTGGCTCACGCCTCTAATCCCAGCACTCTGGAAGGCTGAGGCGGGCAGGTCACTTGAGGTCAGGAGTTCAAGACCAGCCTAGCCAACATGGTGAAATCCCCACATCCACCAAAAAAAAAAAAGAAAGAAAGAAAGAAAAAAAAACTACCCAGGCATGGTGGTGCATGCCTGTAGTCCCCAGTTACTTGGAAAGCTGATGCAGGAGAACTGATTGAACCTGGAAGGTAGAGGTTGCAGTGAGCCAAGATCGTGCCATTGCACTCCAGCCTGGGTGACACAGTGAGATTCCATATCAAAAAAGCAAACAAAAAAACCCCCAAAAAACCCACCACAGACATCTCTGCACACATGGTAATCATGAATGGTATCTGCATTTCTCCTGTCTTTATTCAACACCCAGTCTCTTGGAGATGGGAGCTGGCAAAGACTACACACAACTCCTCACTGGAACCGGAATTTATGTCCGAATCTCATGCCCATCCAGCTAGGGATTCTGGCTGAAGGAAGGAGGTGATCCCAACCGTCAGGGAGGGTGAAGGCAGAACAGAGAGCTCGAGGAAAGATCATGCGACTGCGAGAGGCAGTCTGAAAGACTGAGCAGACACACAGAAATACCACATCTACAAAAACCTGTGGCTTTGAGGATGGTGGAACAGTATTTGACAGGGACCATCCAAGAACAGCCAGGCCTAGCATCCACACTTGCCCTGGAAAGCAGCTGGCCATTTTCAAATCAAGGATATAGAGACCACCGGCTGCAGAAGAGGCTGTTGGCCGCCTACAGGATGCCAAGGATGTGGAAGCGGCCTTCTTTGTAGCTTCAGGCAGGCAGTTTCCATCAGGTTGGCCTGCAGGCACTAGAACAGACTCAGTGTCCCCACCTCCAACCAAGAGACTACCCCACCCTTTTCGTCCATGCTCCCTGTGCCTTCCCTTTTGATCAGTCACCCACCGGGATGTGACTTCTACCTCCACCTGGCTACTTAAACGAAGGAGAGACACCTATGGGATTTGGTAACTGAGGTTCAAAGGTGGGAGGTAGGAGTGAAACTGAGGATGCCATGTGGTTTTCTGACCCAGATGACCTGACTGCGTGCGTGGTGGCACCAGAGAGACATAATGGCTCCAGAAAGAGGACTGAGCCCCTGAGCGGGAGGATGAGCTCTGTCATGCTCAACAGCACAGAAGCAACTGTGCAGGTACGACCTCCAGCATCAAGCCACGGGGGAAAGCAAGGATGTTCGTGATGGAAAGGACAGTGACAGGGCAGAACTGTGACAGTGAATTGCAGGAGGAAAGGCGGGAGGGACCGGGGTTCCGGAAGGAGGACATCAGTTCCTGCTGAAGAAGAGGGAGAATAGCACTGAAGAAGGGGACCTGTGAGACCCCAAAGTAGGAGGAGAAGAGAAGGGACCCTGAGCAAGGTGTGCCGGGGAAAGGCAGGAAATGCTGCTGTGGCCAGGCAGGGCCACCAAAGCACCTAGGCCCAGGGCACTATGGTAAGCCCGAGTGCAGGGCTGCTGCTCAGATGCCGTCTCAGGTGCCCCCCAGGGAGTGGGCTCACCACACAGCACTAGGGGAACTCCTCTTCAAGCGCCAGGGAACACAGCAACACCCCGCACCCCCCAACACTCCCAATAATCAGAGGGCAGACCACATACCACAAATACCACAGAATATGAGAACGACTTTATTTGAAATTGCTTTGGGAAGGGGGCAAATGCAGCAGAAGAGCGAAAGCCCTGGCTGAAGAGGATACGGAGGGAACCTGCTTGGCTGCAGCTCTGGAGCTCCAAAGGTACTAGCTGTTCATCTTGTAGGAAGACGCTGGCTCCAACCTGTGAAACAGAGCAGGCTCAGGGGCAGGCCCCCAACCAGGGCCAGCCCACAGCCCTCTTAAGCTATCGGGATTGTAGGAAGGTACATAATGTGTGCCACACTCACATCAAAGGTCCTGGAACTTGTCAGTGAGGAACTACATGGCCGCTGAAACAGAGAGGCAGAACCAGGCACTCCAGACCCGGGGAAACAGAAACCCATCTCCTGCCCCTGTGGGGAACCACCTAGCCCTGCAACCAGATACCCCACCAGCCCTGGGACTGACTCACCCACCCATCACCTGAATTAAATGTGGAAATGCCTTCTAAGTGGGAAAGTGGTTCTCAGGTGTTGGGGCATCCCAGAACCCTTCAGAACGTGTTTCAAAGACAGATAAGCCACCCAGCAAGCAAAAACCGTACAAGCCATATGAGGCAGCAGTTAAAGGAAAACACATGAGGTATCTCTAACCGCCTTAAGCAAAGGAGATCTCTGGGACTTGTGGACAAAGTGTACATGGAGTTCAGACGACACATTGCTGTCTGTGCACACCCCTAGCTGGAAAGGCACGGAAGGCTCCAGGACAAGGCCTGTGTGGTTCTTTTCCCCAGAGGAAAGTTAGTCCTAGTGAAGTTGCCTACACCTGCAGCCCACCCCCGCCCTGGCATCTGCAATAAGACACTGCTGTCCATCCCTGCCCCAGCCATGGTCACATCATACCTAGTTGGTCTCTAAGGTCCTCAATTTTTTAATTACTATTATTATACTTTAAGTTCCAGGGTACATGTGCACAACGTGCAGGTTTGTTACATATGTATACATGTTCCATGTTGGTGTGCTGCACCAATTAACTCATCATTTACTTTAGGTATATCTTAATGCTATCCCTCCTTCCTACACCCACCCCACGACAGGCCCCGGTGTGTGATGTCCCCACCCTGTGTCCAAGTGTTCTCATTGTTCAATTCCCACCTATGAGTGAAAACCTGCAGTGTTCGGTTTTCTGTCCTTGTGGTAGTTTGCTCAGAATGATGGTTTCCAGCTTCATCCATTTCCCTACAAAGGACATGAACTCATCCTTTTATATGGCTGCATAGTATTCCATGGTGTATATGTGCCACATTTTCTTAATCCAGTCTATCATTGATGGACATTTGGGTTGGTTCCAAATCTCTGCTATTGTGAATAGTGCCACAATAAACATACATGTGCATGTGTCTTTATAGCAGCATGATTGATAATCCTTTGGTTACATACCCAGTAATGGGATAGCTGGGTCAAATGGTATTTCTAGTTCTAGATCCTTGAGGAATCACCACACCGTCTTCCACAATGGTTAAACTAGTTTACAGTCCCACAAACAGTGTAAAAGCATTCTTATTTCTCCACTTCCTCTCCAACACCTATTGTTTCCTGACTTTTCAATGATAGCCATTCTAACTGGTGTGAGATGCTATCTCATTGTGGTTTTGATTTGCATTTTACTGATGGCCAGTGATGATGAGCATTTTTTCATGTGTCTGTTGTCTGCATAAATGTCTTCTTTTGAGAAGTGTCTGTTCATATCCTTTGCCCACTTTTTGATGGAGTTGTTTGATTTTTTTCTTGTAAATTTTAAGTTCTTTGTAGATTCTGGATATTAGCCCTTTGTCAGATGGGTAGATTGTAAAAATTTTCTCCCATTCTGTAGGTTGCCTCTTCACTCTGATAGTAGTTTCTTTTGCTGTGCAGAAGCTCTTTCGTTTAATTAGATCCCATTTGTCAATTTTGGTTTTTGTTGCCATTGCTTTTGGTGTTTCAGTCATGAAGTCCTTGCCCATGCCTGTGTCCCGAATGGTATTGCCTATATTTTCTTCTAGGGTTTTTATGGTTTTAGGTCTAACATTTAAGTCTTTAATCCATGTTGAATTAATTTTTGTATAAGGTGTAAGGAAGGGATCTAGTTCCAGCTTTCTTTTTTTTAATTTATTTATTATTATTATACTTTAAGTTCCAGGGTACATGTGCACAACGTGCAGGTTTGTTACATATGTATACTTGTGCCATGTTGGTGTGCTGCACCAATTAACTCATCATTTACTTTAGGTATATCTTAATGCTATCCCTCCCCCTCCCATGATAGGCCCGGTGTGTGATGTCCCCACCCTGTGTCCAAGTGTTCTCATTGTTCAATTCCACCTATGGTGAAAACCTGCAGTGTTCGGTTTTCTGTCCTTGTGGTAGTTTGCTCAGAATGATGGTTTCCAGCTTCATCCATTTCCTACAAAGGACATGAACTCATCCTTTTTATGGCTGCATAGTATTCCATGGTGTATATGTGCCACATTTTCTTAATCCAGTCTATCATTGATGGACATTTGGGTTGGTTCCAAATCTCTGCTATTGTGAATAGTGCCACAATAAACATACATGTGCATGTGTCTTTATAGCAGCATGATTGATAATCCTTGGTTACATACCCAGTAATGGGATGGCTGGGTCATATGGTACATCTAGTTCTAGATCCTTGAGGAATCACCACACCGTCTTCCACAATGGTTGAACTAGTTTACAGTCCCACAAACAGTGTAAAAGCATTCTTATTTCTCCACTTCCTCTCCAACACCTATTGTTTCCTGACTTTTCAATGATAGCCATTCTAACTGGTGTGAGATGCTATCTCATTGTGGTTTTGATTTGCATTTTACTGATGGCCAGTGATGATGAGCATTTTTTCATGTGTCTGTTGTCTGCATAAATGTCTTCTTTTGAGAAGTGTCTGTTCATATCCTTTGCCCACTTTTTGATGGAGTTGTTTGATTTTTTTCTTGTAAATTTTAAGTTCTTTGTAGATTCTGGATATTAGCCCTTTGTCAGATGGGTAGATTGTAAAAATTTTCTCCCATTCTGTAGGTTGCCTCTTCACTCTGATAGTAGTTTCTTTTGCTGTGCAGAAGCTCGTTTAATTAGATCCCATTTGTCAATTTTGGTTTTGTTGCCATTGCTTTTGGTGTTTCAGTCATGAAGTCCTTGCCCATGCCTGTGTCCCGAATGGTATTGCCTATATTTTCTTCTAGGGTTTTTATGGTTTTAGGTCTAACATTTAAGTCTTTAATCCATGTTGAATTAATTTTTGTATAAGGTGTAAGGAAGGGATCTAGTTCCAGCTTTCTTTTTTTTAATTTATTTATTATTATTATACTTTAAGTTGTAGGGTACATGTGCACGTGCAGGTTTGTACATATGTATACTTGTGCCATGTTGGTGTGCTGCACCATCAACTCGTCATTTACATCAGGTATAACTCCCAATGCAATCCCTCCCCCTCCCCCTCCCCATGATAGGCCCGGTGTGTGATGTTCCCTTCCCGAGTCCAAGTGATCTCATTGTTCAGTTCCACCTATGGTGAGAACATGCGGTGTTTGGTTTTCTGTTCTTGTGATAGTTTGCTAAGAATGATGGTTTCCAGCTGCATCCATGTCCTACAAAGGACACAAACTCATCCTTTTTATGGCTGCATAGTATTCCATGGTGTATATGTGCCACATTTTCTTAATCAATCTGTCACTGATGGACATTTGGGTTGATTCAAGTCTTTGCTATTGTGAATAGTGCTGCAATAAACATCGTGTGCATGTGTCTTTATAGCATGATTTATAATCCTTTGGGTATATACCAGTAATGGGATGGCTGGGTCATATGGTACATCTAGTTCTAGATCCTTGAGGAATCGCCATACTGTTTTCCATAATGGTTGAACTAGTTTACAATCCACACCAACAGTGTAAAAGTGTTCCTATTTCTCACATCTCCAGCACCTGTTGTTTCCTGACTTTTGAATGATCGCCATTCTAACTGGTGTGAGATGGTATCTCATTGTGGTTTTGATTTGCATTTCTCTGATGGCCAGTGATGATGAGCATTTTTTCATGTGTCTGTTGGCTGTATGAATGTCTTCTTTTGAAATGTCTGTTCATATCCTTTGCCCACTTTTTGATGGGGTTGTTTGTTTTCTTGTAAATTTGTTTGAGTTCTTTGTAGGTTCTGGATATTAGCCCTTTGTCAGATGAGTAGATTGCAAAAATTTTCTCCCATTCTGTAGGTTGCCTGTTCACTCTGATGGTAGTTTCTTTTGCTGTGCAGAAGCTCTTTAGTTTAATGAGATCCCATTTGTCAATTTTGGCTTTTGCTGCTGTTGCTTTTGGTGTTTTAGACATGAAGTCTTTGCCCATGCCTATGTCCTGAATGGTACTACCTAGGTTTTCCTCTAGGATTTTTATGGTATTAGGTCTAACATTTAAGTCTCTAATCCATCTTGAATTAATTTTCGTATAAGGAGTAAGGAAAGGATCCAGTTTCAGCTTTCTACTTATGGCTAGCCAATTTTCCCAGCACCATTTATTAAATAGGGAATCCTTTCCCATTTCTTGTTTCTCTCAGGTTTGTCAAAGATCAGATGGCTGTAGATGTGTGGTATTATTTCTGAGGACTCTGTTCTGTTCCATTGGTCTCTATCTCTGTTTTGGTACCAGTACCATGCTGTTTTGGTTACTGTAGCCTTGTAGTATAGTTTGAAGTCAGGTAGCGTGATGCCTCCAGCTTTGTTCTTTTGACTTAGGATTGTCTTGGAGATGCGGGCTCTTTTTGGTTCCATATGAACTTTAAAGCAGTTTTTTCCAATTCTGTGAAGAAGCTCATTGGTAGCTTGATGGGGATGGCATTGAATCTATAAATTACCTTGGGCAGTATGGCCATTTTCACGATATTGATTCTTCCTATCCATGAGCATGGTATGTTCTTCCATTTGTTTGTGTCCAACAAGAGGTATTTTTCAATTCTAAAATCTAGGAGGGCATGGAGTGGGACAAACTCTTAGAAATAAAAAATTCTGGCCTGCCAAACCAGCACACCCATATGCTAATCAACCCTTGTGGGCACAGTCATGTGCCGATTTGATCGCCTATTTTAAGAAAAAGAAATAAAAAGGATTCAAATTGGAAACTAAGAAGCTCAATTTTCTCGGCTTGCAGATGACATGATCTCACCTAGAGAAAACCCTGATGTACACTGCACCAAAAAACAGTCAAAACCAATAAACAAAGTCAGCAAATTACAGAGTGCAAAAGCAATATGTGAAAATCATTTGCATTTCTATGCCCGAACAACAAACTATCCGAAAAAGACACTGCAGAAACCAACGTATTTAGAATATCAAGCCAAGAATAAAACCCGTGGAATACGCTTATTCAGGGAGCTGAAAGGTGTGCACACTGAAACTGATCAAACATTGATGAAACACGCAGAAGACCAATAAATGGAGATACATCCCATGTTCATGGACGGGAACATGGTTAACACGTAGGTGCTACACAAAGCCATTATATGTTCAATGCAGTGAGTCCCTAGGAAATCGACAGTGGTGTTTTTCACAACACCAGCAGAAACAACCCTAAAATCCCTGCTTCTTGACTGTGAGCCTCTCTGCCCATGTTTCTATCGGGTGCTGGCTCTTCGTGTGGAACAGGCTTGCAGCTCCTCTGTGAGCCCGGTGCTTCTCATGCATCATGAAGCAGGCCATCACCAGACACTGAATTTGCGAACACATTTACCTTGAACTTCCCAGTCTGCAGAACTGTGGGAAATAAACATTTGTTCTTTAAGCCACCCAGTCTATGGTACTTTGTTATAGCAGCCTGAACTGACTAAGATACTAATCATTAGGGAAACAAAAATGAGAACCACAATGTCACCTCATGCCTGTTGGGATGGCCACTATTAAGAAGAAAAAAAAAAAAACCCAGAAACTGGAATCCCTGTACACTATAGGGGATGGTGCACCCACTATTAAAAACAGTATGGGAATTTCTCCAAAATTTAAAAATAGAATTACTTCCATATGATACATCAATCCGACTTCTGGGTATATATCCAGAAGACCTGAAAAAGGATCTTGAATATGTATTTGCACACCCATGTTCACGGCAGTATTATTCACAATAACCAGGAGGTAGAAACAACCTGACTCTCCATTAATGGATGCATGGATTTTTACAATGCAGCATATACATCCAGTGGAATATTATTTGGCTTTTAAAAAAGGAAATCCTGTCATATGATACAACATGAATGAAACTTCAAGACATTATGCTAAGTGAAATAAACCAGTCACAAAAAGAAAATCATTGCATGATTATACTTACATGAGGTACTTTAAAAAGTCAAACTCTTAGAAACAAAAAGTAGAAGGGTGATTGCCAAGGGCTGCGGAGAGCAGGAGAAAGGGGAGTTGTTGTTCAGTGAGTGTAAATCAGTTTTGCAGGATGAAAATGTTCTAGAGATCAGTTGCACAATAACGTTCACATAGGTAACACTACTGTATTGTACACTTACAAATGATTATGATGGTATGTTTTATATTACTTTTTACCACAATCAAAAAAATTCTATCCAGAGAAATTAGGTAAAAAAAATACCAAAGGGCGTTCAAACTAGTAAGGGAGATGTAAAGTTATCTCTATTCACAGATGACACAGTTCTGTACATAGAAAATCCGAATCTACAAAACCATTACTAAAGCTAATAAACAAATTAATACACAAATTCAACCAGGTTGCAGAGAATAGGATGGATCAAAAGGCAAAAATTATAAAAAATACTGTATGATTCCATTTATATGAGGTACCTAGAGTAATCAAATTCATATCGACAGAAAGTAGAATGCTGTGTGCCAGCATCTGAGTGGGGGAAGAGGAAATGTGGGGGTTATTTCATGAGTACATAGTTTCCATTTGGGAAGATGAAACAACTTGTAGAGATAGATAGTGGCGACGGTTGTACAGCAATAGGGATGTAGTTAATACTACTAAACGGTATGCTTAACAATAGTTAAAGTTATACATTTATAAATTTCTTTTTAACAAGAAAACAGATTTACTGATTTTAAGAGAAAGGATACTATTTTGTTTTGAAAAAGACAGGAAAGCTAGCCTGAGTACACATCTGAAATACTCAGAAAAATCCTACTCGTATCTTTAGTACATTCCAATAATTTGTTTAAACAACACGCTAAAAGTTAATAAATATTTTTATAATTCTAAAAGTCTCACAGTTATTGTACAATGCAAATCACCCACAAACTATTATTTAGCTCATGGCAATTTTGTGAGAATATGATGTATAAAAGATTTAGCGTTTCTCACAAAAATCACATCAGGAAATACATATTTACAAAACCAAATACCTTATACAAAAACCCATCATGTTATTTAGTAAATGTGTTTTTAAATAGTTAAGAAGTTTATTCGGCTGGGCTCGGTGGCTCATTTCTGTAATCCCAGCACTTTGGGAAGCCGAGGCAGGTGGATCATTTGAGGTCAGGAGTTCAAAATCAACCTGGCCAAGATGGTGAAACCTAGCCTTTATTAAAAATACAAAAATTACAGGGACGTGGTGGCGGGTGCCTGTAATCCCAGCTACTTGGGAGACTGAGACAAGAGAATCACTTGAACCCAGGAAACGGAGGTTGGGGTGAACTGAGATCGCACCATTGCACTCCATCCTGGGCGACAGAGTGAGATTCCATCTCAAATAAAAAAATAAAAATAAAAAGTTTATTCAACTGTAGTCCATACTTGGAAAAGAATATTATATTATCACACACGTACTATCTCTATGAAAGTTGCTTACCACATTTATATAATATAGCCAGACAATTATAAAATGTGTTCAGTATCTTTTAGTGTTACTATGTTTCTATGCTTATGGGAGTGAATAATACAATCTGCCTAATTAAGTGAAATTTAAATGATGGCACTTAAAAAATACAGTATCTTAAAAAAAAAACACACAATGAAAGAAGTTTTGGTTTCTGGTTCCAAAATGGTGGCATAGGTGGAAGCTGGCTTCACTCCACCTCACAGAAAACAAAACAAATACATGAAGCCAAGATTATCACCTGCAATATCCCTGAACTCAACTATGAGGATGAGTCAGTTCCCAGGGCCACAGAGAAGTGAAAAAACTCCAAGCAAACAATAAGAGAATTGGATTTCGTATCTGCAACACCCTCCCCCTGAATCTGCTTGGCACCACGTGTATGGAAAATTTCCCTTGAGTCATGGTTTCTTCACTGGAAGAAGTGATACTGAGGTGACAGTCAGCTTCCACACCATCTTGGGTTCCCTGGCAGGATACCTGTTCCTGACTCAACCCACAGGAAGCATCGTGAGTGCCTGAGGGGAGAAATGTCCCTGAAGACAGCCAGAGACAAAACGGGGAGGCAGAACTATCATCCTCAGCCCTGGAACCTCTGCTCTGTAACTCAGCCAGAGGAGATGCCAAATCAGAGTGGCTGTTCAGCAGCACCACACTGTAGGTGGTATGTTCCACAGGCCTCCTGGACTCGGACCCTTAGCCAGCTTTTCTACACTGCCGGGATACCACCTTTGGGACCTCCCCCATTCTGGATGGGCTGCTCTCTGATCATTTGCTTGAGACAAAGCAAATGGGCTTACGGCACCATCTAATGCTGTAAAGGAGGCAGTGGCCTAGCAGAAAAAAATAAGGCATTCAACAGGTAAATTACACAGAATCTCTAAGCAAACATAAAAATCCAGACAAGCCAGACAGAGAAGACTGGAATAAATAACAAATCCTTTAGGTATTTTATTTTATCTGTAGCTGTTGTGAAGGAGATTACTTTCTTGATTTCTTTTTCAGAATGTTCACTGTTGGCATGTAGAAATGCTAGATTTATGTGTGTTGATTTTCTATCCTGCAACTTATGTGAATTTGTTCATCATTTCGAATTATTTATTGGTGGACTCTTTAGGTTTTTGCAAATACAAGATCATGTAATCTGCAAACAAGTGGAAGGATAATTACCAGAGGGTGGAAAGGGTAGTGAAGTGTGAGGGAGAGTTAGGGGTCTGTAATGTTCCTTCTATACTCAGTTTTGTGAGAGCTTTCACCATAAAGGAATTTTGAATTTTATCCAATGCTTTTTTACAGCATCAATTGAAATGATCATATTGCTGTTATCCTTCATTCTGTTGATATAGTGTATCACATTGATTGATCTCCATATGTTGAACCATCCATAGATTACAGGGATAAATCCCACTTGGTCATGATGATGACTGAATGCCTTTCCTCTAACATTTGAAACAAAACAAGATGCCCACGTTCACCCCTTTTTCTCAACATGGTACTGGAAGTCCTACCTAGAGTGATCAGACAAGAGAAAGAAATAAAAGGCATCCAAAGATCAGATGGTTGTAGATGTGTGTTGTCATTTCTGAGGCCTCTGTTCTGTTCCATTGGTCTATATCTGTTTTGGTACTGGTACCATGCTGTTCTGGTTGCTGTAGCTTTGTAGTATAGTTTGAAGTCAGGTAGCATAATACCTCCAGCTTTGTTCTTCTTGCTTAGGATTGTCTTGGCTATGCGGGCTCTGTTTGGGCTCCATATGAACTTTAAGGTAATTTTTTCCAATTCTGTGAAGAAAGTCATTGGTAGCTTGATGGGGATAGCACTGAAGCTATAAATTAGTTTGGGCAGTATGGCCATTTTCACGATATTGATTCTTCCTATCCACGAGCCTGGAATGTACTTCCATTTGTTTGTGTCCTCTTTTATTTCTTTGAGCAGTGGTTTGTAGTTCTCCTTGAAGAGGTCCTTCACATCCCTTGTAAGTTGGATTCCTAGGTATTTTATTCTCTTTGTAGCAATTGTGAATGGAGTTCACTCATGATTTGGCTCTCTGTTTGTCTGTTATTGGTGTATAGGAATGCTTGTGATTTTTGCACATTGATTTTGTATCCTGAGACTTTGCTGAAGTTGCTTATCAGCTTAAGGAGATTTTGGGCTGAGATGATGGGGTTTTCTAAATATACAATCATGTCATCTGCAAACAGAGACAATTTGACTTTCTTTTCCTAATTGAATACCCTTTATTTCTTTCTCTTGCCTGATTGCCCTGGCCAGAACTTCCAACACTATGTTGAATAGGAGTGGTGAGAGAGGCATCCTTGTCTTGTGCCAGTTTTCAAAGGAATGCTTCCAGTTTTGCCCATTCAGTATGATATTGGCTGTGGGTTTGTCATAAATAGCTCTTATTATTTTGAGATACATTCCATCAATACCTAGTTTATTGAGAGTTTTTAGCATGAAGGGCTGTTGAATTTTGTCAAAGGCCTTTTCTGCATCTATTGAGATAATCATGTGGTTTTTGTCTTTGGTTCTGTTTATGTGATAGATTACATTCATTGGTTTGTGCATGTTGAACCAGCCTTGCATCCCAGGGATGAAGCCAACTTGATCGTGGTAGATAAACTTTTTGATGTGCTGCTGGATTTGGTTTGCCAGGATTTTACTGAGGATTTTCACATCGATGTTCATCAGGGATATTGGCCTAAAATTCTCTGGTTTTTTTTGTTGTTGTTGTGTCTCTACCAGGCTTTGGTATCAGAATGATGCTAGCCTCATACAATGAGTTAGGGAGGATTCCCTCTTTTTCTATTGATTGAAATGGTTTCAGAAGGAATGGTACCAGCTCCTCTTTGTATGTCTGGTATGGGGAAAGGATTCCCTATTTAATAAACGGTGATGGGAAAACTGACTAGCCATATGTAGAAAGCTGAAACTGGATCCCTTCCTTACATTGTATACAAAAATTAACTCAAGACAGATTAAAGACTTAAATGTTAGACCTAAAACCATAAAAACCCTAGAAGAAAATGTAGGCAATACCATTCAGGACATAAGCATGGGCAAAGACTTCATGACTAAAACACCAAAAGCAATGGTAACAAAAGCTAAAACAGGCAAAAGGGATCTAATTAAACGAAATAACTTCTGCACAGCAAAAGAAACTATCATCAGAGTGAACGGGCAGCCTACAGAATGGGAGAAAATCTTTGCAATCTACCCATCTGACAAAAGGCTAATATCCAGCATCTACAAAGAACTTAAGCAAATTTACAAGAAAAAAACAACCCCATCGAAAAGTGGGGAAAGGATATGAACAGACACTTCTCAAAAGAAGATATTTATGCATCCAGCAGACACATGAAAACATGCTCATCATCACTGGCCATCAGAGAAATGCAAATGAAAACCACAATGAGATACCATCTCACACCAGTTAGAATGGCGATCATTAAAAAGTCAGGAAACAACAGATGCTGGAGAGGATGTGGAGAAATAGGAATGCTTTTACACTGTTAGTGGGACTGTAAATTAGTTCAACCATTTTGGAAGACAGTGTGGCGATTCCTTAAGGATCTAGAACTAGAAATATCATTTGACCCAGCAATCCTATTACTGGGCATATAGCCAAGGGATTATAAATCATTCTACAATAAAGACACATGCACACGTATGTTTATAGTGGCACTATTCACAATAGCAAAGACTTGGAACCAACCCAAATGTCCATCAATGATAGACTGGATTAAGAAAATGTGGCACATATACACCATGGAATACCATGCAGCCATATAAAAGGATGAGTTCGTGTCCTTTGCAGGGACATGGATGAAGCTGGAAATCATCATTTTCAGCAAACTATCACAAGGACAGGAAAACAAACACTGCATGTTCTCACTCATAAGTGAGAGTTGAACAATGAGAACACTCGGACTCAGGGTGGGGAACATCACACACCAGGGCCGGTCGGGAGGTTGGTGGTTAGGGGAGGGATAGCATTAGGAGAAATACCTAATGTAGATGACGAGCTGATGGGTGCAGCAAACCAACATGGCACATAAATACCTATGTAACAAACCTGGATTTTGTACACATATAACCCAGAAGTTAAAGTATAATTTTATATATATGTGATAAAAAGGAATCCAAATTAGAAAGAAAGAAGTCAAAGTATCAATGTATTGTTGAATTCAGTTTGCTAGTATTTTGCTGAAGATTTTTGCATCAATATTTACGAGAGAAATTGGCCTGTAGCTTTCTTCTTCTTTTTTTTTTTTTCTTTAATGTGTCTTTGTCTGTTTTTTGGTATCAGGGCAATCATGGCCTCATAGAATGAGTTTGAAACTATTTCCTCTTCCTCTGTTTTTCAGAATAGTTTGAGTAGAATTAATATTAGTTCTTCTTGATTTTTTTTCCTTTTTGATGTAGGTGCTTTTAGATATACACTTCTCTCTTAGTACTGCTTTTGCTGTATCCCGTAGTTTGAGTATGTTGTGTTTTCATCATCATTCATTTCAAGAAATTTTAAATTTCCTCCTTAATTTCTTCAGTGACCCACTGACCATTCAGGAGCATACTGTTTAATTTCCATGTGTTTGTGTAGTTTCTAAAATGCCTGTAGTTATTCATCTCTAGTTTTATTCCATTGTGGTCAAAGAAGATGTCTGATATTGTTTCGATTTTTGAGTGTTTTAAGATTGTGACCTCACCTGGTCTATCCTTAAGAATGATCCATGTGCTGAGGAAAATAATGTGTATTCTGCGGCCATTGGATGAAATGTTCTATAAGTATCGATTACATCCATTTGCCCTATAGTGCAGATTAAATCTGATGTTTCTTTGTTGATTTCCTGTCTGGAAGATCTAATACTGAAAGTGGAATGTTGAAGTCTCCAGCTATTATTGTATTGGGGTCTATTCCTCTCTTTAGCTCTAGTAATATTTGCTTTATATATCTGGGTGCTCCAGGGTTGGGTGCATATATATGTATACCATTGTTATATCCTCTTGCTCAATTGATTCCTTTATCATTATATAATGACCTTCTTTATCTCTTCTTATAGTCTTTGTCTTGAAATCTATCTTGTCTGACATAAGTATAGCTACAGGTTCTCTTTTTTTTGTTTTCCATTAGCATGGAAGATTTCTTTCCTTCCTTTTATTTTCAGTGTGTGTTTGTCTTTATAGTTGATGTGTGTTTCTTATAGAAAACAGACCATTGGGTCTTTTTAAAATATTTATTCAGGTACTCTACGTCATTTGATTGGAGACCTGAACCCAGCACTGCAGTGGGTCTCACCCATTACCTGGCTGTAAACAATACCCAATTACTGCCTATATGCACTCAAGGCCCTAGGACTCTACAATCAGCAGGTGGCAAAGCCCGCCAGGCTTGTGTCCTTCCCTTCAGGGTGGCGAGTTCCCCCAGATCGCAAGTGGGTCCAGAGATGCCCTCTGGGAGCCAGGGACCAGAGTCAAAAACCTTAGAAATCTACCTTGTGCTCTACACTGTTGCAGCCAAGCTGCCACTCAAACCACAAGACAAAGTCCTTCCCACCCTTCCCTACCCTTTCCACAGGCAAAGCAGCCTCTCTCTGTGGGGACTACCACCGCAGGCCCACAGCAAGTATTACCAGGCTACTGCTTGTGTTCATTTAAGACCGAAGGGTTCCTCAGTCATCTGTGATGAATGCTGCCAGGCCTGGGACTCACCCTTCAGGGCAGTGGGCTTTCCTCTGGCCCAGGGGAGGTCCGAAAGTCCCATGCAAGAACCAGGACCTGAACTCAGGGATCCCAAGTGCTCACTTGCTGCTCTGCCCCACTGTGGTCAAGCTGGCACCTAAGGTACAAGACAAAGTCCCCTTTACTCTTCCCTCTGCTATTCTCCCAGAGAAACCGTCTCTGCCCATAGCCACCGCAGCTGGGAATGTGCTAGGTCTCCCCTGAAGCCAGCATGTCTCAGAGTCTCACTCAGGGCCCGTGGTAAACTACCTGAGTATCATTGCAGGTTGCTCGGGGCCCAAGGGCTCTTTAGTCAGCAGGTGATGGATCCTGTCAGGGCTGAGTCTTTCCCTTCAAGGCAGCAGATTCCCTTCTGGCCCAGGGCATGTCTAGAGATGTCATCCACGAGCTAGACCCTGAAATGGGGGGCCTCAGGACTCTGTCCAATGCTGTATCCTACTGTGGCTAAGTTGACATCCAAGATGCAGCACAAAGTCTTCTTTATGCTTCCCTCTCCTCTCCTCAAGTGAAGGAAGGAGTCTCTCCTGGAACTCTGAGCTGTGCTGCTGGGGTTGAGGGAGCCGTGGTGCATGCATTCCCTCAGCCACCTTGGCTGGTGTCTCGCTAGCTGGTGGGTTCCCTATGTTCTCTGACTCTGAGCCGAGCACAGCACTAGGAGTTGCAGTCCTTGTGGCCTAGACCACCTCTCAAGTTTATTTAGAACCCCAGATCCCACAGTGGCGAGGCTTCCCAAAACCCAAGTTCCTACCTCTGTGATGTGTAAATCCCCTCTGGCTAGGGCTGGTCTAAATGCTCCCTCTATGGGCAGGCATCAGCCGACTTCACACCAGTTTTGCTTTCTGCTGTGACAGGGCAGCACTGAGTTCAATGCAAGTCCCATAGGCACTGGGTCATGCTGAGCAATCCTTTAATTACAGCAGAAAACATGCAAAAATTAATGTGCTAGGAAATTTGATTTGCTAGTACTTTGTTGAGGATTTTTGCTTCTATGTTCCTCAGGCATATGGGCCTATAATTTTCTTGTAGTGTCCTCATCTGGCTTTGGTATTAGGGTAATGCTGGCCTTATAAAATGAGTTTGGAAGTATTCCTTCTTCTTCAGTTTATTGGATGAGTTTGAGAAGGACTGATCTTACTCCTTCTCTAAATGTTTGGTAGAATTCAACAGAAAGCCATCAGTTCCTCGGCTTTTCTTTGATGGGTGACTTTCCACTACTGATTCAATCTCCTCACCCACTTTTTGTCTGTTCAAATTTTTTATTTCTTTATAATTCAGTCTTGGTATGTTATATGGATAAAAGACATTTATTCATTTCTTCTGGGTTATCCTATTTGTTAGCATACAATTGTTCATAATAGTCTCTTATAATCCTTTTAATTTCTATAGCATTGGTTGTAATGTATCCTCTTTCATTTCTGTTTTTAGTTAGTCTGTCCTCTTTTTTTTTTTTTTAATCTGGCTAAGCATTTGTCAATTTTGTTGATCTTTACCAAAAAACCAACTCAGATTTGTTGCTATTTTCTATTTTTCTGCAAGTCTCCATTTCATTTATTTGTGCTCTGATGTTTATTATTACCTTCCTCCTACTATCTTTGGGCATAGATTGTCTTTTTTTTCTAGTTCCTCAAGGTGTAACATTCAGTTGTTATTTGAAATCTTTCTTGTTTTTTGATGTAAGCAATTATTGCTACAAACTTCCCCTTACAACTGTGTTTTTCCTGCATTTCTCATGTCTTGGTATGTTTTGAGTTCATTTTCATTTATCTCAAAATAGTTTTTAATTTCCCCTTTAAGTAGTTCTTCGATCAATTGGTTTTTTGGGAACATGTTGTTTCATTTGTGTGTATTTGAGAATTTTCTAAAATTCCTACTGTTATTGATTTCTAAGTTCATAGCATTGCGGTAAGGAAAGATATTTTATATAATTTCAATTTGCTTAAATGTGTTGACTTGTTTTGTGGCCTAACATATAATTTGTCCTGGAGAATGTTCAGTGTGCACTTGAGAAGAATGTGTCTTCTGCTGCTGTTAGGTGGAACATTCTGCACATGTCTGTCAGGTCCGTTTGCTTTCTAGTGTTCAAATGCACCATTTCCTTATCAATTTTCTCTCTGAATTTCCATTGTTGACAATGGAATAGTGAAGTCTCCTACGAGTGTTGTATTGCAGGGTATTTCTCCCTTCAGATGTATGATTATTTGCTTTATACATTTAGGTACTCTAATGTTGGGTGCATATGTGTTTATAATTATTATAGCCTCTTGAAGAATTGATCACTTTATCATTATATAATCACCTTCTTTGTCTCATTTTGTAGTTTTTGACTTAAAGTCTATTTTGTCTCATACAAATATAGCCACCCCTGTGATCCTTTTGTTTCCACTTGCATGAAATGTGTTTTTCCATCCCTTCACTTTCAGTCTATGTGTGTCCTAAAGGTGCAGTGGGTCTCTCATAGGCATCATATACTTGGGTCTTGTTTTTTTTTTCTTTTTTAGTCCACTCAGCCAGGCTATGTCTTTGACTACAGAATTTAATCCATTTATATTTGAGGTAATTATTGATAGGCAAGGACTTACCATTGCCACTTTGCTCATTATTTCTGGTTGTTTTGTGGATTCCTTGTACCTTTCTTCTTTTGCTGTCTGCCTTCATGATCAAGTGATTTTCCATAGTGATATGCTTCGATTCCCCACTTTTTATCTTTTGTGTATCTACTATAGATTTCTGTTTTATGATTACCATGAGACTTACATAAAATATCTTATGGTTATAACAGGCTATTCTGAGATGATAACAACTTAACTTTGATTACACACAAAAACTAAAATTATGCTCCCTAACTGTCCTTACATTTTATGTTTTTGATGTCAGTATTTACATTTTTTAAATATTTCATACCCCTTAACACATTTTTGTAGCGATACTTTTACAAATAGTTTTGTCGTTTAACCTTCATACTAAAGATATAAGTGATTTACACACCACCATTACAGTAAGAGTATTCTGAGTTTGAACATGTACTTACTTTTACCCATGAGTTTTCTTTTTCATATTTTCTTATTACCAATTAACATCCTTTTCTTGTTGAGGTGCAATGGCTCACCCTGTAGTCCCAGCACTTTGGGAGGCTGAGGCAGGCTGATCACTTGAGCTGAGGAGTTTGAGACCAGCCTGGGCAACATAGTGAAACACTGTCTCCACAAAAAAAAAAAAAAAAAAATTGTTGCCCCAGCTTCTTGGGAGGCTCATGTAGGAGGTTTGCTTGAGCCTGGGAAGTCAAGTTTGCAGTGAACCACGATCACACCACTGCACTCTAGCCCAGGCGATAGAGTGAGACCCTGTCTCAAAACAAACAAAGAAACAAACAAAAAAACAAAACCCAAAGAACAAGCAAACTCAATAACCAGATCGTTTTCTCTCAGCTTGAAGAATTCCCTCTAGCATTCCTTGTAATGCAGTGAACTACTTCAGGAAGATTATTTTTAATTCCTTCTTAGAAAGTTTCTAAATCTCTGCTTCTTTAGGGTTAGTCAGTGAAGCATTACTTTGTTCGTTTGGTAGTGTCATGCTTCCTGATTGATTGTGACCTTTGTGGCTGTGCATTGGCGTCTGTGCATTTAAAGAAGCAGGGACTTGGGCCAGGCACGGAGGCTCATGCCTGTTATCCCAGCACTTTGGGAGGCAGAGGTGGGCAGATCACTTGAGGTCAGAGTTTGAGACCAGCCTGGGCAACATGGTGAAACCTCGTCTCTACTAAAAATACAAAAAGTTAGCTGGGCGTGGTGGTGGCGCCTGTAATCTCAGCTACTTGGGAGTCTGCAGCAGGACAATCAATTGAACTCAGGAGGCGGAGGTTGCAGTGAGCTGAGATTGCACCATTGCACTCCAGCTGGGGCAGCAATAGCAAAACTTCGCTTAAAAAAAAGAATGTGGGACTTATTCCAGTGTTTGATGACTGGTGCTGGCTGGGAAAGCCCTTCACCAGTCAGTCCATCCAGAGATTCTGGGAAGACCATCTGGCATGGTGCGTGGATGGGTTTGCTGCTGGATTTCTTGGGAAAGCTGGCTTGGTGAGCAGGTAGGGTGGACCTGGAACTTGGGTTCATGGATTTGGGCCTGGGTCCTGGTGCCATGGGGACCAACCTGGCTTTGGGGGCCAGTCTTGCTTTGGGGTGGGCCTGAAGCCTGAGGCCATGTGGGTCAGACTTGCTCATGGCCTGTCTGGAGCCGGGGGTGGGCCTGGAGCCTGAGTCTGAGAGGGCCAGCCTGGAGTCTGAGGCCAAAGGCACTAGCCTGGCACTGGGCAGGTGTGGAGCCTTTAATCCTTGGGGCTGGCCTGGAAGCTGCGGTGCTGACCTGGTGCTTGAGGTCACAGGGGTCAGCCTGGAGCTGGAATGGATACAGAGGCTAGGTCTATGCCAGCCTGAAGTCTGAAAGCAGCCAGCCTATCATTGAAGCAGACCAGGTCCAGGTTCAGTAGGGGTTGTCCTTACACTGGGGAGGATCTGGAATCTGGGTTCATAAGTCCAGGCCTGAAGTCTGGGGCTGTCTGGTCTGCAGGTGATATCTGCATGTGCCAGCCTGGAGTCTGGGACTCTGGCTGGCTTGGGTGCCAGCCCAGAACCTGAGGCTGTGAGGCTAGCCTGGTCCCAAGGTAGGACTGGGGGCTTGCTTCATGAGGGCACCCAGAGTCTAGGGCTGAGGAGCGGCCTGGCCATGGGGCCAGTCTGGAGCCTGGGACAAGGGGGCCTGCCTGGTGATGAGGTGGGCCTGGAGCCTGAGGCTGTGGGGCTGGACCAGCACTGGGTGGAGCTGAAGACAATGTGCAGGGGTGACCTGGAGCCTGGGACTAAGGGCAAGGCTGGAGCCTGAGTCTGTGGGGGTCAGCCTATGCTAAATTGATTTTCAACAAGAGCACCAAGGTCATTCATGGGGAAAGAATCTAACTGGTTATCCACATTCCAAAGAATGAAGTTGGACTCCTACTTCGTACCTTATACCATATACAAAGTTAACTCAAAATGAATCAAAAATCTAAATATAGGAGTTAAAATTATAAAACTTTTAGAACAAAGGATGGGGTAAATCATGACTTTTTATTTGACATTGGATTCTTAGAATATGACACCAAAAGCACAGGCAACAAAAACTAAAAAGATAAATGGGACTTCAATGAAATTGAAAACTTTTGTGGATCAGTGGACATTATCAAGAAAGTGAAAAGAAAACAGAATGGGAGAAAATCTTTTGCCAATCATGTATCTGATTGTCTAATATCCAGAATATATTAAAAATTTAGAAAAAAACATCAAGAAAAGGCAACTCCATTTTTGAAATAAGCAAAGGATTTGAATAGACATGTCTACAACGCAGATATGCATACATGTAAAGGTACTCAACATCATTAGCTATTAGAAAAATGCAAATCAAAACAATAAGGTACTATTTCACATCTACCAGGATGGCGATACTTTTTTCAAGATGGAAAATAAGAATTGTTGAATAGGATGTGGAGAAATTAGAACTTTCATACATGGCTGATGGGAATGTAAAATAATTCAGCCACTGTGAAAAACATTTTGGTGATTCCTAAAAATTTAAACATATGATTAACATGTGACTTGAGCATTACACTCCTGGGTATATAGTCAAAAGAACTGAAATCAGGTGCTCAAAGACATACTTGCACATGCATGTTCATAGCAGCATTATTTCAAAAGTCAAAAGTTGAGAATAATCCAAATACCCATCAACCGATGAATGGATAAAACAATGGATAAATGTGATGAATGGATAAATGTGATACAGTGATATTATTCAGCCATAAAAAGGAATGAAATACTAATAGATGCTACAATGTGGATGGGCCTTGAAAACATCATGCTAAGGAAAGAAGCCAAGGCCGGGTGCAGTGGCTCACGCCTGTAATCCTAGCACTTTGGGAGGACAAGATGGGTGGATCACTTGAGGCCAAGAGTTCGAGACCAGCTGGGCAACCTGGTGAAATCCTGTCTCTACAATAAATACAAAAAATTAGCCAGACATGGTGGTGCATGCCTGTAGTCCCAGCTACTCAGGAGGCTGAGGTGGGAGGATCCGTGAGCCCAGGAGGTCGAGGCTGCAGTGAGCCTCGTTTCCACCACTGCACTCCAGCCTGAGTGACAGAGAGAGACCGTGTCTCAGAAAAAAAAAAAAAGAGTGAGAGAGACTGTGATTTGATTCATATGAAATATCCAGAATAGGTAAATCCATAAAGACAGAAACTAAATTAGTGAGTGCCAGAGCCCAGGAGGAAGAGGATAGGAAGTAGTTTCTGAATGAGTATGTGAATTTCTTTGGAAGTGATGAAAATGTTCCAAACTAGATAGAGGCAGTACAACATTACTTGCACAACATTATGAAAATACTGAATGCTGCTGAACTGTTCATTCTGAAAGGTTAATGTTATGAAAACTTCTCCTCAAAAAAAATTTAAAAATTTATTGGCAATACATCTAGGTCTATTTCTGGAATCTCTATCTTTTCTGCTGACTTATATCTACCCCATTGCTAATAACACCCTTGTCGTAATTAGTGTAGCATTCTGGTGAGTCTTAGAAGTCAGGTTTGGGAGGCCAAAGCAGGAGGACCACTTGAGCTCAGGAGTTCAAGCCAGCCTGGGCAACATAGTGAGACCTGGGAAACATAGTGAGACCCCATCTCTACAAAAAAGTCTTAAAAATTGGTCAGTGGTGGTGCACACCTGTAGTCCTAGCTACTCGGGAGGCTGAGGCGGGAAGATCATTTAAGCCCGGGAGTTAAAGGCTGCAGTGAGCCATGATTGTGTCACTGCACTCCAGCCTGGGAACAGAATGAGACTCTGTCTCATTTAAAAAAGAAAGAAAAGTAGGTAAAGTGATTCCTCAACATTATTCTTTATAAAATCGTTTTAATGGGTGGCACAGTGGCTCACGCCTGTAATCTGAGCACTTTGAGAGGCCGAGGCGGGCAGATCACGAGGTCAGGAGATTGAGACCATCCTGGCTAACACGATGAAACCCGCTCTACTAAAAAATACAGAGGCATGATTGTAGTCCCAGCTACTCAGGCTGAGGCAGGAGAATGAGTCAGTGAGCCAGATCGCGCCACTATGTTCCAGCCTGGGCTACAGAGCAAGACTCCGTCTCTTTTAATAAGTGTAATTCTTTTGATTTCAGTTGTCTCCTACTATCACTTTAATTGTATTGCATTAGATCTATAGATCAATACAAGGAGAACTCATATATTTATTGTGTGTTCCCATTCATAAACACACTACTCATGTTTATTCCATTCATTTAGGCCTTCCTGGATTTCTTTCATTAGCGTTGTATAATTTTCAGAATGTAGAATTTCTTTGATTCATGCCTAGGTATTTCATTTTTGGAGTTATTGTAAATGACACTGGTTTTTAAATTTTTTGTTTCCATTTTTACACTTACTGTATATAGAAATACAATTGATTTTTGTGTATTGAGCATATACGCTTTACCTTTAGTAAACTCACTTGTGAGTTCTATAATTTTTTTTTTTGTAGATTCCATGGGATTCTCTGCGTAGGTAATAATGTCATCTGTGAATACCAGGCAGTTTTATTTCTTCTTTTCCTATCCTAATATCTTTTATTTCTATTTCTTGAATTATTACAATAGGAAGGATTTCTAAGTATGATGGTGAATAGCAGTGGCAAGAGTACACATCCTTGTGTTGTTCATGAACTTCAGAGAACATTCAGTTGTTCACTATTAACTATGATATTAGCTGTGGGTTTTCTTGAAGATTCCCTTTATCAAGTTGAGGAAGTTCTTTTCTATTCTTAGTTTGCTGAGAGTTTATGTCTTGAATGGATGTTGAATTTTGCCAAAGGCTTTTTCTACATCAATTCATATGATCATGTATTTCTTTCTTTTATTGACCATTAATATAATGGAATAAATTTATTGTTTGTTTTTAACATTCAATAAGCCCTGCATTCCTGGGATAAGCCTCACATGGTTGAGCTATATTTATACATATTTTAGACATTGCTGGATTCAATTTGCTAATATTTTGTGACGATTTTTGCATTTATGTTCATGAGAGTTGGTGGTCTGTTGTTTCTTGCTTGCTTGCTTCTTTTATACAGTCTTTGACTGGTTTTGGTATCAGGGTAATCCTGGCCTCATAAAATGTGTTGACAAGTAGTCTTTACTGTTCTATTTTTGGGAAGAGATATTGTAGAATTGGTATAAATTCTTCTTTGAATGTTTGGTGGAATTTGCCAGTGAAACCATCTGGGTTGGAATATCTTCTTTGGAAGGTATTTTACTATGAATCCATTTCTTTTTATATATAAATTTTTGTAGAACTAGGGTCTCACTTTGTTGCCCAGGCTGGTCTCAGTCTTCTGGGCTCAGGCGATCCTCCCAGCTTGGCCTCCCAAGTTCAATGTCTTTATGGGACTATTCAAATTATTTTTATATTGGGTGAGTCTTGATAATTCGTGTCTTTAAAAGAATTAGTCATTTCATGTAAGTTTGAATTGAGTTGTTTGTGGTATTGGGTTGGTGCAGAAGTTTTGCTATTAAAAGTAATGACAAAACCGCAATTACTTTTGCACCAACATTAATACCATCTTTCCTCTAT
>JAKFHT010001342.1:0-31412 GCA_023783455.1 Erythrocebus patas | reverse complement strand
CCTTCAAGAAGCCTTTTCGCTAAGGCTGTTCTTGTGGAATTGGCAAAGGATATTTGGAAGACCATAGAGGGCTACGGTGAAAAAGGAAATATCTTCCGTTGAAAACTGGAAAGAAGCTTGAGAAACTGCTCTGTGTTCTGTTAATTCACTCACAGAGTTACATCTTTACCTTCAAGAAGCCTTTCGCTAAGGTGTTCTTGTGGAATTAGCAAAGGATATTTGGAAGCCCATAAAGGGCTATGGTGAAAAAGGAAATATCTTCCGTTCAAAACTGGAAAGAAGCTTTCTGAGAAACTCCTCTGTGTTCTGTTAATTCACTCGCAGAGTTACATCTTTCCCTTCAAGAAGCCTTTCGCTAAGGTTGATCTTGTGGAATTGGCAAAGGGATATTTGGAAGACCATAGAGGGCTATGGTGAAATAGGAAATACCTTCCGTTCAAAACTGGAAAGAAGCTTTCTGAGAAACTGCTCTGTGTTCTGTTAATTCATGTCACAGAGTTACATCTTTCCCTTCAAGAAGCCTTTCGCTAAGGCTGTTCTTGTGGAATTGGCAAAGTGATATTTGGAAGCCCATAGAGGGCTACGGTGAAAAAGGAAATATCTTCCGTTCAAAACTGGAAATAAGGTTTCTGAGAAACTGCTCTGTGTTCTGTTAATTCACCTCACAGAGTTACATCTTTCCCTTCGAGAATCCTTTCGCTAAGGCTGTTCTTGTGGAATTGGCAAAGGGATATTTGGAAGCCCATAGAGGGCTATGCTGAAAAAGTAAATATCTTCCGTTCAAAACTGGAAAGAAGCTTTCTGAGAAACTGCTCTGTGTTCTGTTAATTCATCTCACAGAGTTACATCTTTACCTTCAAGAAGCCTTTCGCTAAGGCTGTTCTTGTGGAATTGGCAAAGTGATATTTGGAAGACCATAGAGGGCTATGGTGAAAAAGGAAATATCTTCCGTTGAAAACTGGAAAGAAGCTTTCTGAGAAACTGCTCTGTGTTCTGTTAATTCATCTCACAGAGTTACATCTTTCCCTTCAAGAAGCCTTTCGCTAAGGCTGTTTTTGTGGAATTGGCAAAGTGATATTTGGAAGCCCATAGAGGGCTATGCTGAAAAAGGAAATATCTTCCGTTCAAAACTGGAAAGAAGCTTTCTGAGAAACTGCTTTGTGTTCTTTTAATTCATCTCATAGAGTTACATCTTTCCCTTCAATAAGCCTTTCGCTAAGTTTGTTCTTGTGGAATTAGCAAAGGGATATTTGGAAGCCCATAGAGGGCTATGGTAAAAAAGGAAATATCTTCCGTTCAAAACTGGAAAGAAGCTTTCTGAGAAACTGCTCTGTGTTCTGTTAATTCATCTCACAGAGTTACATCTTTCCCTTCAAGAAGCCTTTCGCTAAGGCTGTTCTTGTGGAATTGGCATAGTGATATTAGGAAGCCCATAAAGGGCTATGGAGAAAAAGGAAATATCTTCCGTTTAAAACTGGAAAGAAGCTTTCTGAGAATCTACTCTGTGTTCTCTTAATTCATATCACAGAGTTACACCTTTCCTGTCAAGAAGCCTTTCTAAGGCTGTTCTTGTGGAATTGGCAAAGTGATATTGGAAGCCCATAGAGGGCTATGGTGAAAAAGAAATATCTTCCGTTCAAAACTGGAAAGAAGCTTTCTGAAACTGCTCTGTGTTCTGTTAATTCACCTCACAGAGTTACATCTTTCCTTCAAGAAGCCTTTCGCTAAGGCTGTTCTTGTGGAATTGGCAAAGGATATTTGGAAGCCCATAGAGGCTATGGTGAAAAAGGAAATATCTTCCGTTCAAAACTGGAAAAAGCTTTCTGAGAAACTGCTTTGTGTTCTTTTAATTCATCTCACAGAGTTACATCTTTCCTTCAAGAAGCCTTTCGCTAAGTTTGTTCTTGTGGAATTAGCAAAGGGATATTTGGAAGCCCATAGAGGCTATGGTGAAAAAGGAAATATCTTCCGTTCAAAACTGGAAAGAAGCTTGAGAAACTGCTCTGTGTTCTGTTAATTCATCTCACAGAGTTACATCTTTCCCTTCAAGAAGCCTTTCTAAGGCTGTTCTTGTGGAATTGGCATAGTGATATTAGGAAGCCCATAAAGGGCTATGGTGAAAAAGGAAATATCTTCCGTTCAAAACTGGAAAAAGCTTTCTGAGAAACTACTCTGTGTTCTTTTAATTCATCTCACAGAGTTACATCTTTCCTTCAAGAAGCCTTTCGCTAAGGCTGTTCTTGTGGAATTGGCAAAGTGATATTTGGAAGCCCATAGAGGGCTACGGTGAAAAAGGAAATATCTTCCGTTCAAAACTGGAAAAAGCTTTCTGAGAAACTGCTCTGTGTTCTGTTAATTCACCTCACAGAGTTACATCTTTCCCTTCAAAAGCCTTTCGCTAAGGCTGTTCTTGTGGAATTGGCAAGGATATTTGGAAGCCCATAGAGGCTACGGTGAAAAAGGAAATATCTTCCGTTCAAAACTGGAAAGAAGCTTTCTGAGAAACTGCTCTGTGTTCTGTTAATTCATCTCACAGAGTTACATCTTTCCCTTCAAAAGCCTTTCGCTAAGGCTGTTCTTGTGGAATTGGCAAAGGATATTGGAAGCCCATAGAGGCTACGGTGAAAAAGGAAATATCTTCCGTTCAAAACTGGAAATAAGCTTTCTGAGAAACTGCTCTGTGTTCTGTTAATTCACTCACAGAGTTACATCTTTCCTTCAAGAAGCCTTTCGCTAAGGCTGTTGTTGTGGAATTGGCAAAGGATATTTGGAAGACCATAGAGGGCTATGGTGAAAAAGAAATATCTTCCGTTCAAAACTGGAAAGAAGCTTTCTGAGAAACTGCTCTGTGTTCTGTTAATTCATCTCACAGAGTTACATCTTTCCTTCAAGAAGCCTTTCGCTAAGGCTGTTCTTGTGGAATTAGCAAAGGATATTTGGAAGCCCATAGGGCTATGGTGAAAAAGGAAATATCTTCCGTTCAAAACTGGAAAGAAGCTTTCTGAGAAACTGCTCTGTGTTCTGTTAATTCATCTCACAGAGTTACATCTTTACCTTCAAGAAGCCTTTCGCTAAGGTTGTTCTTGTGGAATTGGCAAAGTGATATTTGGAAGCCCATAGAGGGCTATGGTGAAAAAAAATATCTTCCGTTCAAAACTGGAAGAAGCTTTCTGAGAAACTGCTCTGTGTTCTGTTAATTCATCTCACAGAGTTACATCTTTCCTTCAGAAGCCTTTCGCTAAGGTTGTTCTTGTGGAATTGGCAAAGGATATTTGGAAGCCCATAGAGGGCTATGGTGAAAAAGGAAATATCTTCCGTTCAAAACTGGAAATAAGCTTTCTGAGAAACTGCTCTGTGTTCTGTTAATTCATCTCACAGAGTTACATCTTTCCTTCAAGAAGCCTTCGCTAAGGCTGTTCTTGTGGAATTGGCAAAGGATATTTGGAAGCCCAGAGAGGGCTATGGTGAAATAGGAAATATCTTCCGTTCAAAACTGGAAAGAAGCTTTCTGAGAAACTGCTCTGTGTTCTTTTAATTCATCTCACAGAGTTACATCTTTCCTTCAAGAAGCCTTTCGCTAAGGCTGTTGTTGTGGAATTGGCAAAGTGATATTTGGAAGCCCATAGAGGGCTATGGTGAAAAAGGAAATATCTTCCGTTCAAAACTGGAAAGAAGCTTTCTGAGAAACTGCTCTGTGTTCTGTTAATTCACTCACAGAGTTACATCTTTCCCTTCAAGAAGCCTTTCGCTAAGGTTGATCTTGTGGAATTGGCAAAGGGATATTTGGAAGACCATAGAGGGCTATGGTGAAATAGGAAATATCTTCCGTTCAAAACTGGAAAGAAGCTTTCTGAGAAACTGCTCTGTGTTCTGTTAATTCATGTCACAGAGTTACATCTTTCCCTTCAAGAAGCCTTTCGCTAAGGCTGTTCTTGTGGAATTGGCAAAGTGATATTTGGAAGCCCATAGAGGGCTATGGTGAAAAAGGAAATATCTTCCGTTCAAAACTGGAAATAAGCTTTCTGAGAAACTGCTCTGTGTTCTGTTAATTCACCTCACAGAGTTACATCTTTCCCTTCGAGAAGCCTTTCGCTAAGGCTGTTCTTGTGGAATTGGCAAAGGGATATTTGGAAGCCCAGAGAGGGCTATGGTGAAAAAGTAAATATCTTCCGTTCAAAACTGGAAAGAAGCTTTCTGAGAAACTGCTCTGTGTTCTGTTAATTCACTCACAGAGTTACATCTTTCCCTTCAAGAACCCTTTCGCTAAGCCTGTTCTTGTGGAATTGGCAAAGTGATATTAGGAAGCCCATAAAGGGCTATGGTGAAAAAGGAAATACCTTCCGTTCAAAACTGGAAACAAGCTTTCTGAGAAACTGCTCTGTGTTCTGTTAATTCATCTCACAGAGTTACATCTTTCCCTTCAAGAAGCCTTTCGCTAAGGCTGTTCTTGTGGAATTGGCAAAGTGATATTTGGAAGCCCATAGAGGGCTACGGTGAAAAAGGAAATATCTTCCGTTCAAAACTGGAAAGAAGCTTTCTGAGAAACTGCTCTGTGTTCTGTTAATTCACCTCACAGAGTTACATCTTTCCCTTCAAGAAGCCTTTCGCTAAGGCTGTTCTTGTGGAATTGGCAAAGGGATATTTGGAAGCCCATAGAGGGCTATGGTGAAAAAGGAAATATCTTCCGTTCAAAACTGGAAAGAAGCTTTCTGAGAAACTGCTCTGTGTTCTGTTAATTCATCTCACAGAGTTACATCTTTACCTTCAAGAAGCCTTTCGCTAAGGCTGTTCTTGTGGAATTGGCAAAGGGATATTTGGAAGCCCATAGAGGCTATGGTGAAAAAAATATCTTCCGTTCAAAACTGGAAAGAAGCTTTCTGAGAAACTGCTCTGTGTTCTGTTAATTCATCTCACAGAGTTACATCTTTCCCTTCAAAAGCCTTTCGCTAAGGTTGTTCTTGTGGAATTGGCAAAGGGATATTTGGAAGACCATAGAGGGCTATGGTGAAAAAGGAAATATCTTCCGTTCAAAACTGGAAGAAGCTTTCTGAGAAACTGCTCTGTGTTCTGTTAATTCATCTCACAGAGTTACATCTTTCCCTTCAAGAAGCCTTTCGCTAAGGCTGTTCTTGTGGAATTGGCAAAGGGATATTTGGAAGCCCATAGAGGGCTATGCTGAAAAAGTAAATATCTTCCGTTCAAAACTGGAAAGAAGCTTTCTGAGAAACTGCTCTGTGTTCTGTTAATTCATCTCACAGAGTTACATCTTTCCCTTCAAGAAGCCTTTCGCTAAGGCTGTTCTTGTGGAATTGGCAAAGTGATATTTGGAAGCCCATAGAGGGCTATGGTGAAATAGGAAATGTCTTCCGTTAAAAACTGGAAAGAAGCTTTCTGAGAAACTGCTCTGTGTTCTGTTAATTCATCTCACAGAGTTACATCTTTCCCTTCAAGAAGCCTTTCGCTAAGGCTGTTCTTGTGGAATTGGCAAAGGGATATTTGGAAGCCCATAGAGGCTATGGTGAAAAAGAAATATCTTCCGTTCAAAACTGGAAGAAGCTTTCTGAGAAACTGCTCTGTGTTCTGTTAATTCATCTCACAGGTTACATCTTTCCCTTCAAGAAGCCTTTCGCTAAGGCTGTTCTTGTGGAATTGGCAAAGTGATATTTGGAAGCCCATAGAGGGCTATGGTGAAAAAGGAAATATCTTCCGTTCAAAACTGGAAATAAGGTTTCTGAGAAACTGCTCTGTGTTCTGTTAATTCATCTCACAGAGTTACATCTTTCCCTTCAAGAAGCCTTTCGCTAAGGCTGTTCTTGTGGAATTGGCAAAGGGATATTTGGAAGCCCATAGAGGGCTATGGTGAAAAAGTAAATATCTTCCGTTCAAAACTGGAAAGAAGCTTTCTGAGAAACTGCTCTGTGTTCTGTTAATTCATCTCACAGAGTTACATCTTTACCTTCAAGAAGCCTTTCGCTAAGGCTGTTCTTGTGGAATTGGCAAAGTGATATTTGGAAGCCCATAGAGGGCTACGGTGAAAAAGGAAATACCTTCCGTTCAAAACTGGAAAGAAGCTTTCTGAGAAACTGCTCTGTGTTCTGTTAATTCACCTCGCAGAGTTACATCTTTCCCTTCAAGAAGCTTTTCTCTAAGGCTGTTCTTGTGGAATTGGCAAAGGGATATTTGGAAGCAAATAGAGGGCTATGGTGAAAAAGGAAATATCTTCCGTTCAAAACTGGAAAGAAGCTTTCTGAGAAACTGCTCTGTGTTCTGTTAATTCATCTCACAGAGTTACATCTTTCCCTTCCAGAATCCTTTCGCTAAGGTTGTTCTTGTGGAATTGGCAAAGGGATATTTGGAAGCCAATAGAGGGCTATGGTGAAAAAGGAAATATCTTCCGTTCAAAACTGGAAAGAAGCTTTCTGAGAAACTGCTCTGTGTTCTTTTAATTCATCTCACAGAGTTACATCTTTTCCTTCAAGAAGCCTTTCGCTAAGGCTGTTCTTGTGGAATTGGCAAAGGGATATTTGGAAGCCCATAGAGGGCTATGGTGAAAAAGGAAATATCTTCCGTTCAAAACTGGAAAGAAGCTTTCTGAGAAACTACTCTGTGTTCTTTTAATTCATCTCACAGAGTTACATCTTTCCCTTCAAGAAGCCTTTCGCTAAGGCTGTTGTTGTGGAATTGGCAAAGTGATATTAGGAAGCCCATAAAGGGCTATGGTGAAAAAGGAAATATCTTCCGTTCAAAACTGGAAAGAAGCTTTCTGAGAAACTGCTCTGTGTTCTGTTAATTCATCTCACAGAGTTACATCTTTCCCTTCAAGAAGCCTTTCGCTAAGGCTGTTCTTGTGGAATTGGCAAAGTGATATTTGGAAGCCCATAGAGGGCTATGGTGAAAAGAAATATCTTCCGTTCAAAACTGGAAAGAAGCTTTCTGAGAAACTGCTCTGTGTTCTGTTAATTCACCTCACAGAGTTACATCTTTCCCTTCAAGAAGCCTTTCGCTAAGGCTGTTCTTGTGGAATTGGCAAAGGGATATTTGGAAGCCCATAGAGGGCTATGGTGAAAAAGTAAATATCTTCCGTTCAAAACTGGAAAGAAGCTTTCTGAGAAACTGCTCTGTGTTCTGTTAATTCACTCACAGAGTTACATCTTTCCCTTCAAGAAGCCTTTCGCTAAGGTTGATATTGTGGAATTGGCAAAGGGATATTTGGAAGACCATAGAGGGCTATGGTGAAATAGGAAATATCTTCCGTTGAAAACTGGAAAGAAGCTTTCTGAGAAACTGCTCTGTGTTCTGTTAATTCATCTCACAGAGTTACATCTTTACCTTCAAGAAGCCTTTCGTTAAGGCTGTTCTTGTGGAATTGGCAAAGTGATATTTGGAAGCCCATAGAGGGCTACGGTGAAAAAGGAAATATCTTCCGTTCAAAACTGGAAAGAAGCTTTCTGAGAAACTGCTCTGTGTTCTGTTAATTCATCTCACAGAGTTACATCTTTCCCTTCCAGAATCCTTTTGCTAAGGTTGTTCTTGTGGAATTGGCAAAGGGATATTTGGAGGCCCATAGAGGGCTATGGTGAAAAAGGAAATATCTTCCGTTCAAAACTGGAAATAAGCTTTCTGAGAAACTGCTCTGTGTTCTTTTAATTCATCTCACAGAGTTACATCTTTTCCTTCACGAAGCCTTTCGCTAAGGCTGTTCTTGTGGAATTGGCAAAGTGATATTTGGAAGCCCATAGAGGGCTATGGTGAAAAAGGAAATACCTTCCGTTCAAAACTGGAAAGAAGCTTTCTGAGAAACTGCTCTGTGTTCTGTTAATTCACCTCACAGAGTTACATCTTTCCCTTCAAGAAGCCTTTCTCTAAGGTTGTTCTTGTGGAATTGGCAAAGGGATATTTGGAAGCAAATGGAGGGCTATGGTGAAAAAGGAAATATCTTCCGTTCAAAACTGGAAAGAAGCTTTCTGAGAACCTGCTCTGTGTTCTGTTAATTCATGTCACAGAGTTACATCTTTCCCTTCAAGAAGCCTTTCGCTAAGGCTGTTCTTGTGGAATTGGCAAAGTGATATTTGGAAGCCCATAGAGGGCTACGGTGAAAAAGGAAATATCTTCCGTTCAAAACTGGAAATAAGCTTTCTGAGAAACTGCTCTGTGTTCTGTTAATTCACCTCACAGAGTTACATCTTTCCCTTCGAGAAGCCTTTCGCTAAGGTTGTTCTTGTGGAATTGGCAAAGGGATATTTGGAAGCCCATAGAGGGCTATGGTGAAAAAGGAAATATCTTCCGTTCAAAACTGGAAAGAAGCTTGAGAAACTGCTCTGTGTTCTGTTAATTCATCACAGAGTTACATCTTTCCTTCAAGAAGCTTTTCGCTAAGGTTGATCTTGTGGAATTGGCAAAGGATATTTGGAAGACCATAGAGGGCTATGGTGAAATAGGAAATGTCTTCCGTTAAAACTGGAAAGAAGCTTTCTGAGAAACTGCTCTGTGTTCTGTTAATTCATCTCACAGAGTTACATCTTTCCCTTCAAGAACCCTTTCGCTAAGCCTGTTCTTGTGGAATTGGCAAAGTGATATTAGGAAGCCCATAAAGGGCTATGGTGAAAAAGGAAATACCTTCCGTTCAAAACTGGAAACAAGCTTTCTGAGAAACTGCTCTGTGTTCTGTTAATTCACCTCACAGAGTTACATCTTTCCCTTCAAGAAGCCTTTCGCTAAGGCTGTTCTTGTGGAATTGGCAAAGGGATATTTGGAAGCCCATAGAGGGCTATGCTGAAAAAGTAAATATCTTCCGTTCAAAACTGGAAAGAAGCTTTCTGAGAAACTGCTCTGTGTTCTGTTAATTCATCTCACAGAGTTACATCTTTCCCTTCAAGAAGCCTTTCGCTAAGGCTGTTCTTGTGGAATTGGCAAAGTGATATTTGGAAGCCCATAGAGGGCTACGGTGAAAAAGGAAATATCTTCCGTTCAAAACTGGAAAGAAGCTTTCTGAGAAACTGCTCTGTGTTCTGTTAATTCATCTCACAGAGTTACATCTTTACCTTCAAGAAGCCTTTCGCTAAGGCTGTTCTTGTGGAATTGGCAAAGGGATATTTGGAAGCAAATAGAGGGCTATGGTGAAAAAGGAAATATCTTCCGTTGAAAACTGGAAAGAAGCTTTCTGAGAAACTGCTCTGTGTTCTGTTAATTCATCTCACAGAGTTACATCTTTACCTTCAAGAAGCCTTTCGCTAAGGATGTTCTTGTGGAATTGGCAATGTGATATTTGGAAGCCCATAGAGGGCTACGGTGAAAAAGGGAATATCTTCCGTTCAAAACTGGAAAGAAGCTTTCTGAGAAACTGCTCTGTGTTCTGTTAATTCATCTCACAGAGTTACATCTTTCCCTTCCAGAATCCTTTTGCTAAGGTTGTTCTTGTGGAGTTGGCAAAGGGATATTTGGAGGCCCATAGAGGGCTATGGTGAAAAAGGAAATATCTTCCGTTCAAAACTGGAAATAAGCTTTCTGAGAAACTGCTCTGTGTTCTGTTAATTCATCTTACAGAGTTACATCTTTTCCTTCACGAAGCCTTTCGCTAAGGCTGTTCTTGTGGAATTGGCAAAGGGATATTTGGAAGCCCAGAGAGGGCTATGGTGAAAGAGGAAATATCTTCCGTTCAAAACTGGAAAGAAGCTTTCTGAGGAACTACTCTGTGTTCTTTTAATTCATCTCACAGAGTTACATCTTTCCCTTCAAGAAGCCTTTCGCTAAGGCTGTTGTTGTGGAATTGGCAAAGTGATATTAGGAAGCCCATAAAGGGCTATGGTGAAAAAGGAAATATCTTCCGTTCAAAACTGGAAAGAAGCTTTCTGAGAAACTGCTCTGTGTTCTGTTAATTCACTCACAGAGTTACATCTTTCCCTTCAAGAAGCCTTTCGCTAAGGTTGATCTTGTGGAATTGGCAAAGGGATATTTGGAAGACCATAGAGGGCTATGGTGAAATAGGAAATATCTTCCGTTCAAAACTGGAAAGAAGCTTTCTGAGAAACTGCTCTGTGTTCTGTTAATTCATGTCACAGAGTTACATCTTTCCCTTCAAGAAGCCTTTCGCTAAGGCTGTTCTTGTGGAATTGGCACAGTGATATTTGGAAGCCCATAGAGGGCTACGGTGAAAAAGGAAATATCTTCCATTCAAAACTGGAAATAAGCTTTCTGAGAAACTGCTCTGTGTTCTGTTAATTCACCTCACAGAGTTACATCTTTCCCTTCGAGAAGCCTTTCGCTAAGGCTGTTCTTGTGGAATTGGCAAAGGGATATTTGGAAGCCCAGAGAGGGCTATGGTGAAAAAGTAAATATCTTCCGTTCAAAACTGGAAAGAAGCTTTCTGAGAAACTGCTCTGTGTTCTGTTAATTCATCTCACAGAGTTACATCTTTCCCTTCAAGAACCCTTTCGCTAAGCCTGTTCTTGTGGAATTGGCAAAGTGATATTAGGAAGCCCATAAAGGGCTATGGTGAAAAAGGAAATACCTTCCGTTCAAAACTGGAAACAAGCTTTCTGAGAAACTGCTCTGTGTTCTGTTAATTCATCTCACAGAGTTACATCTTTCCCTTCAAGAAGCCTTTCGCTAAGGCTGTTCTTGTGGAATTGGCAAACTGATATTTGGAAGCCCATAGAGGGCTACGGTGAAAAAGGAAATATCTTCCGTTCAAAACTGGAAAGAAGCTTTCTGAGAAACTGCTCTGTGTTCTGTTAATTCACTCACAGAGTTACATCTTTCCCTTCAAGAAGCCTTTCGCTAAGGCTGTTCTTGTGGAATTGGCAAAGGGATATTTTAAGCCCATAGAGGGCTATGGTGAAAAAAATATCTTCCGTTCAAAACTGGAAAAAGCTTTCTGAGAAACTGCTCTGTGTTCTGTTAATTCATCTCACAGAGTTACATCTTTACCTTCAAGAAGCCTTCGCTAAGGCTGTTCTTGTGGAATTGGCAAAGGGATATTGGAAGCCCATAGAGGGCTACGGTGAAAAAGGAAATATCTTCCGTTCAAAACTGGAAAGAAGCTTTCTGAGAAACTGCTCTGTGTTCTGTTAATTCACTCACAGAGTTACATCTTTCCCTTCAAGAAGCCTTTCGCTAAGGTTGATCTTGTGGAATTGGCAAAGGGATATTTGGAAGACCATAGAGGGCTATGGTGAAATAGGAAATATCTTCCGTTCAAAACTGGAAAGAAGCTTTCTGAGAAACTGCTCTGTGTTCTGTTAATTCATCTCACAGAGTTACATCTTTCCCTTCAAGAAGCCTTTCGCTAAGGCTGTTCTTGTGGAATTGGCAAAGGGATATTTGGAAGCCCATAGAGGCTATGGTGAAAAAGGAAATATCTTCCGTTCAAAACTGGAAAGAAGCTTTCTGAGAAACTGCTCTGTGTTCTGTTAATTCATCTCACAGAGTTACATCTTTCCCTTCAAGAAGCCTTTCGCTAAGGCTGTTCTTGTGGAATTGGCAAAGTGATATTAGGAAGCCCATAAAGGGCTATGGTGAAAAAGGAAATATCTTCCGTTCAAAACTGGAAGGAAGCTTTCTGAGAAACTGCTCTGTGTTCTGTTAATTCATCTCACAGAGTTACATCTTTCCCTTCAAGAAGCCTTTCGCTAAGGCTGTTCTTGTGGAATTGGCAAAGTGATATTTGGAAGACCATAGAGGGCTATGGTGAAAAAGGAAATATCTTCCGTTGAAAACTGGAAAGAAGCTTTCTGAGAAACTGCTCTGTGTTCTGTTAATTCATCTCACAGAGTTACATCTTTCCCTCAAGAAGCTTTTCGCTAAGGTTGATCTTGTGGAATTGGCAAAGGGATATTTGGAAGCCCATAGAGGGCTATGGTGAAAAAGGAAATACCTTCCGTTCAAAACTGGAAAGAAGCTTTCTGAGAAACTGCTCTGTGTTCTGTTAATTCATGTCACAGAGTTACATCTTTCCCTTCAAGAAGCCTTTCGCTAAGGCTGTTCTTGTGGAATTGGCAAAGTGATATTTGGAAGCCCATAGAGGGCTACGGTGAAAAAGGAAATATCTTCCGTTCAAAACTGGAAATAAGCTTTCTGAGAAACTGCTCTGTGTTCTGTTAATTCACCTCACAGAGTTACATCTTTCCCTTCGAGAAGCCTTTCGCTAAGGCTGTTCTTGTGGAATTGACAAAGGGATATTTGGAAGCCCACAGAGGGCTATGGTGAAAAAGTAAATATCTTCCGTTCAAAACTGGAAAGAAGCTTTCTGAGAAACTGCTCTGTGTTCTGTTAATTCATCTCACAGAGTTACATCTTTACCTTCAAGAAGCCTTTCGCTAAGGCTGTTCTTGTGGAATTGGCAAAGTGATATTTGGAAGCCCATAGAGGGCTACGGTGAAAAAGGAAATACCTTCCGTTCAAAACTGGAAAGAAGCTTTCTGAGAAACTGCTCTGTGTTCTGTTAATTCACCTCGCAGAGTTACATCTTTCCCTTCAAGAAGCTTTTCTCTAAGGCTGTTCTTGTGGAATTGGCAAAGGGATATTTGGAAGCAAATAGAGGGCTACGGTGAAAAAGGAAATATCTTCCGTTGAAAACTGGAAAGAAGCTTTCTGAGAAACTGCTCTGTGTTCTGTTAATTCATCTCACAGAGTTACATCTTTCCTTCAGAAGCCTTTCGCTAAGGTTGTTCTTGTGGAATTGGCAAGGGATATTTGGAAGCCCATAGAGCTATGGTGAAAAAGGAAATATCTTCCGTTCAAAACTGGAAAGAAGCTTTCTGAGAAACTGCTCTGTGTTCTTTTAATTCATCTCACAGAGTTACATCTTTCCTTCAAAGCCTTTCGCTAAGGCTGTTCTTGTGGAATTGGCAAAGTGATATTTGGAAGCCCAGAGGGCTACGGTGAAAAAGGAAATATCTTCCGCTCAAAACTGGAAAAAGCTTTCTGAGAAACTGCTCTGTGTTCTGTTAATTCACCTCACAGAGTTACATCTTTCCTTCAGAAGCCTTTCGCTAAGGTTGTTCTTGTGGAATTGGCAAAGGGATATTTGGAAGCCATAGAGGGCTATGGTGAAAAAGTAAATATCTTCCGTTCAAAACTGGAAAGAAGCTTTCTGAGAAACTGCTCTGTGTTCTGTTAATTCACTCACAGAGTTACATCTTTCCCTTCAAGAAGCTTTTCGCTAAGGTTGATCTTGTGGAATTGGCAAAGGGATATTTGGAAGACCATAGAGGGCTATGGTGAAAAAGGAAATATCTTCCGTTGAAAACTGGAAAGAAGCTTGAGAAACTGCTCTGTGTTCTGTTAATTCATCTCACAGAGTTACATCTTTCCTTCAAGAACCCTTTCGCTAAGCCTGTTCTTGTGGAATTGGCAAAGTGATATTAGGAAGCCCATAAAGGGCTATGGTGAAAAAGGAAATACCTTCCGTTCAAAACTGGAAACAAGCTTTCTGAGAAACTGCTCTGTGTTCTGTTAATTCACCTCACAGAGTTACATCTTTCCCTTCAAGAAGCCTTTCGCTAAGGCTGTTCTTGTGGAATTGGCAAAGGGATATTTGGAAGCCCATAGAGGGCTATGGTGAAAAAGGAAATATCTTCCGTTCAAAACTGGAAAGAAGCTTTCTGAGAAACTGCTCTGTGTTCTTTTAATTCATCTCACAGAGTTACATCTTTCCTTCAAAAGCCTTTCGCTAAGGCTGTTCTTGTGGAATTGGCAAAGGATATTTGGAAGCCCATAGAGGGCTATGCTGAAAAAGTAAATATCTTCCGTTCAAAACTGGAAGAAGCTTTCTGAGAAACTGCTCTGTGTTCTGTTAATTCATCTCACAGAGTTACATCTTTACCTTCAAGAAGCCTTTCTAAGGCTGTTCTTGTGGAATTGGCAAAGTGATATTTGGAAGCCCATAGAGGGCTACGGTGAAAAAGGAAATATCTTCCGTTCAAAACTGGAAAGAAGCTTTCTGAGAAACTGCTCTGTGTTCTGTTAATTCATCTCACAGAGTTACATCTTTCCCTTCAAGAAGCCTTTCGCTAAGGCTGTTCTTGTGGAATTGGCAAAGTGATATTTGGAAGCCCATAGAGGCTACGGTGAAAAAGGAAATATCTTCCGTTCAAAACTGGAAATAAGCTTTCTGAGAAACTGCTCTGTGTTCTGTTAATTCACCTCACAGAGTTACATCTTTCCTTCAAGAAGCCTTTCGCTAAGGCTGTTCTTGTGGAATTGGCAAAGGGATATTTGGAAGCCCATAGAGGGCTACGGTGAAAAAGGAAATATCTTCCGTTCAAAACTGGAAATAAGCTTTCTGAGAAACTGCTCTGTGTTCTGTTAATTCACCTCACAGAGTTACATCTTTCCCTTCAAGAAGCCTTTCGCTAAGGCTGTTCTTGTGGAATTGGCAAAGGGATATTTGGAAGCCCATAGAGGGCTATGGTGAAAAAGTAAATATCTTCCGTTCAAAACTGGAAAGAAGCTTTCTGAGAAACTGCTCTGTGTTCTGTTAATTCATCTCACAGAGTTACATCTTTCCCTTCAAGAAGCCTTTCGCTAAGGTTGTTCTTGTGGAATTGGCAAAGTGATATTAGGAAGCCCATAAAGGGCTATGGTGAAAAAAATATCTTCCGTTCAAAACTGGAAGAAGCTTTCTGAGAAACTGCTCTGTGTTCTGTTAATTCATCTCACAGAGTTACATCTTTCCCTTCAAGAAGCCTTTCGCTAAGGCTGTTCTTGTGGAATTGGCAAAGTGATATTTGGAAGCCCATAGAGGCTATGGTGAAAAAGGAAATATCTTCCGTTGAAAACTGGAAAGAAGCTTTCTGAGAAACTGCTCTGTGTTCTGTTAATTCACTCTCAGAGTTACATCTTTCCCTTCAAGAAGCCTTTCGCTAAGGTTGATCTTGTGGAATTGGCAAAGGATATTTGGAAGCCCATAGAGGCTATGGTGAAATAGGAAATACCTTCCGGTCAAAACTGGAAAGAAGCTTTCTGAGAAACTGCTCTGTGTTCTGTTAATTCATCTTACAGAGTTACATCTTTCCCTTCAAGAAGCCTTTCGCTAAGGCTGTTCTTGTGGAATTGGCAAAGGGATATTTGGAAGCCCATAGAGGGCTATGGTGAAAAAGTAAATATCTTCCGTTCAAAACTGGAAAGAAGCTTTCTGAGAAACTGCTCTGTGTTCTGTTAATTCATCTCACAGAGTTACATCTTTACCTTCAAGAAGCCTTTCGCTAAGGCTGTTCTTGTGGAATTGGCAAAGTGATATTTGGAAGCCCATAGAGGGCTATGGTGAAAAAGGAAATATCTTCCGTTGAAAACTGGAAAGAAGCTTTCTGAGAAACTGCTCTGTGTTCTGTTAATTCATCTTACAGAGTTACATCTTTCCCTTCAAGAAGCCTTTCGCTAAGGCTGTTCTTGTGGAATTGGCAAAGGTATATTTGGAAGCCCATAGGGCTATGGTGAAAAAGTAAATATCTTCCGTTCAAAACTGGAAAGAAGCTTTCTGAGAAACTGCTCTGTGTTCTGTTAATTCATCTCACAGAGTTACATCTTTACCTTCAAGAAGCCGTTCGCTAAGGCTGTTCTTGTGGAATTGGCAAAGTGATATTTGGAAGCCCATAGAGGGCTACGGTGAAAAAGGAAATACCTTCCGTTCAAAACTGGAAAGAAGCTTTCTGAGAAACTGCTCTGTGTTCTGTTAATTCACCTCGCAGAGTTACATCTTTCCCTTCAAGAAGCTTTTCTCTAAGGCTGTTCTTGTGGAATTGGCAAAGGGATATTTGGAAGCAAATAGAGGGCTATGGTGAAAAAGGAAATATCTTCCGTTGATAACTGGAAAGAAGCTTTCTGAGAAACTGCTCTGTGTTCTGTTAATTCATCTCACAGAGTTACATCTTTCCCTTCCAGAATCCTTTCGCTAAGGTTGTTCTTGTGGAATTGGCAAAGGGATATTTGGAAGCCAATAGAGGGCTATGGTGAAAAAGGAAATATCTTCCGTTCAAAACTGGAAAGAAGCTTTCTGAGAAACTGCTCTGTGTTCTTTTAATTCATCTCACAGAGTTACATCTTTTCCTTCAAGAAGCCTTTCGCTAAGGCTGTTCTTGTGGAATTGGCAAAGGGATATTTGGAAGCCCACAGAGGGCTATGGTGAAAGAGGAAATATCTTCCGTTCAAAACTGGAAAGAAGCTTTCTGAGAAACTACTCTGTGTTCTTTTAATTCATCTCACAGAGTTACATCTTTCCCTTCAAGAAGCCTTTCGCTAAGGCTGTTGTTGTGGAATTGGCAAAGTGATATTAGGAAGCCCATAAAGGGCTATGGTGAAAAAGGAAATATCTTCCGTTCAAAACTGGAAAGAAGCTTTCTGAGAAACTGCTCTGTGTTCTGTTAATTCATCACACAGAGTTACATCTTTCCCTTCAAGAAGCGTTTCGCTAAGGCTGTTCTTGTGGAATTGGCAAACTGATATTTAGAAGCCCATAGAGGGCTACGGTGAAAAAGGAAGTATCTTCCGTTCAAAACTGGAAGAAGCTTTCTGAAACTGCTCTGTGTTCTGTTAATTCACCTCACAGAGTTACATCTTTCCTTCAAGAAGCCTTTCGCTAAGGCTGTTCTTGTGGAATTGGCAAGGATATTTGGAAGCCCATAGAGGGCTATGGTGAAAAGGAAATATCTTCCGCTCAAAACTGGAAAGAAGCTTTCTGAGAAACTGCTCTGTGTTCTGTTAATTCACCTCACAGAGTTACATCTTTCCTTCAAGAAGCCTTCGCTAAGGCTGTTCTTGTGGAATTGGCAAAGGATATTTGGAAGCCCATAGAGGGCTATGGTGAAAAAGGAAATATCTTCCGCTCAAAACTGGAAAGAAGCTTTCTGAGAAACTGCTCTGTGTTCTGTTAATTCATCTCACAGAGTTACATCTTTCCTTCAAGAAGCCTTTCGCTAAGGCTGTTCTTGTGGAATTGGCAAAGGATATTTGGAAGCCCATAGAGGGCTATGGTGAAAAAGGAAATATCTTCCGTCAAAACTGGAAAGAAGCTTTCTGAGAAACTGCTCTGTGTTCTGTTAATTCATCTCACAGAGTTACATCTTTCCTTCAAGAAGCCTTTCGCTAAGGTTGTTCTTGTGGAATTGGCAAAGGATATTTGGAAGCCCATAGAGGGCTATGGTGAAAAAGGAAATATCTTCCGTCAAAACTGGAAAGAAGCTTTCTGAGAAACTGCTCTGTGTTCTGTTAATTCATCTCACAGAGTTACATCTTTCCTTCAAGAAGCCTTCGCTAAGGCTGTTCTTGTGGAATTGGCAAAGGGATATTTGGAAGCCCATAGAGGGCTATGGTGAAAAGGAAATATCTTCCGCTTCAAAACTGGAAATAAGCTTTCTGAGAAACTGCTCTGTGTTCTTTTAATTCATCTCACAGAGTTACATCTTTCCTTCAAGAAGCCTTCGCTAAGGCTGTTCTTGTGGAATTGGCAAAGTGATATTTGGAAGCCCATAGAGGGCTATGGTGAAAAGGAAATATCTTCCGCTCAAAACTGGAAAGAAGCTTTCTGAGAAACTGCTCTGTGTTCTGTTAATTCACTCACAGAGTTACATCTTTCCTTCAAGAAGCCTTTCGCTAAGGCTGTTCTTGTGGAATTGGCAAAGGATATTTGGAAGCAAATAGAGGGCTATGGTGAAAAAGGAAATATCTTCCGTTCAAAACTGGAAAGAAGCTTTCTGAGAAACTGCTCTGTGTTCTGTTAATTCATGTCACAGAGTTACATCTTTCCCTTCAAGAAGCCTTTCGCTAAGGCTGTTCTTGTGGAATTGGCAAAGTGATATTTGGAAGCCCATAGAGGGCTACGGTGAAAAAGGAAATATCTTCCGTTCAAAACTGGAAATAAGCTTTCTGAGAAACTGCTCTGTGTTCTGTTAATTCACCTCACAGAGTTACATCTTTCCCTTCAAGAAGCCTTTCGCTAAGGTTGTTCTTGTGGAATTGGCAAAGGGATATTTGGAAGCCCATAGAGGGCTATGGTGAAAAAGGAAATATCTTCCGTTCAAAACTGGAAAGAAGCTTTCTGAGAAACTGCTCTGTGTTCTGTTAATTCACTCACAGAGTTACATCTTTCCCTTCAAGAAGCTTTTCGCTAAGGTTGATCTTGTGGAATTGGCAAAGGGATATTTGGAAGACCATAGAGGGCTATGGTGAAATAGGAAATGTCTTCCGTTAAAAACTGGAAAGAAGCTTTCTGAGAAACTGCTCTGTGTTCTGTTAATTCATCTCACAGAGTTACATCTTTCCCTTCAAGAACCCTTTCGCTAAGCCTGTTCTTGTGGAATTGGCAAAGTGATATTAGGAAGCCCATAAAGGGCTATGGTGAAAAAGGAAATACCTTCCGTTCAAAACTGGAAACAAGCTTTCTGAGAAACTGCTCTGTGTTCTGTTAATTCACCTCACAGAGTTACATCTTTCCCTTCAAGAAGCCTTTCGCTAAGGCTGTTCTTGTGGAATTGGCAAAGGGATATTTGGAAGCCCATAGAGGGCTATGCTGAAAAAGTAAATATCTTCCGTTCAAAACTGGAAAGAAGCTTTCTGAGAAACTGCTCTGTGTTCTGTTAATTCATCTCACAGAGTTACATCTTTCCCTTCAAGAAGCCTTTCGCTAAGGCTGTTCTTGTGGAATTGGCAAAGTGATATTTGGAAGCCCATAGAGGGCTACGGTGAAAAAGGAAATATCTTCCGTTCAAAACTGGAAAGAAGCTTTCTGAGAAACTGCTCTGTGTTCTGTTAATTCATCTCACAGAGTTACATCTTTCCCTTCAAGAAGCCTTTCGCTAAGGCTGTTCTTGTGGAATTGGCAAAGGGATATTTGGAAGCAAATAGAGGGCTATGGTGAAAAAGGAAATATCTTCCGTTCAAAACTGGAAAGAAGCTTTCTGAGAAACTGCTCTGTGTTCTGTTAATTCATCTCACAGAGTTACATCTTTCCTTCAAGAAGCCTTTCGCTAAGGTTGTTCTTGTGGAATTGGCAAAGGGATATTTGGAAGCCCATAGATGGCTATGGTGAAAAAGGAAATATCTTCCGTTCAAAACTGGAAAAAGCTTTCTGAGAAACTGCTCTGTGTTCTGTTAATTCATCTTACAGAGTTACATCTTTCCTTCAAGAAGCCTTTCGCTAAGGCTGTTCTTGTGGAATTGGCAAGGGATATTTGGAAGCCCAGAGAGGGCTATGGTGAAAGAGGAAATATCTTCCGTTCAAAACTGGAAAGAAGCTTTCTGAGGAACTACTCTGTGTTCTGTTAATTCATCTCACAGAGTTACATCTTTCCTTCAAGAAGCCTTTCGCTAAGGCTGTTGTTGTGGAATTGGCAAAGTGATATTAGGAAGCCCATAAAGGGCTATGGTGAAAAAAATATCTTCCGTTCAAAACTGGAAAGAAGCTTTCTGAGAAACTGCTCTGTGTTCTGTTAATTCACTCACAGAGTTACATCTTTCCTTCAAGAAGCCTTTCGCTAAGGTTGATCTTGTGGAATTGGCAAAGGATATTTGGAAGCCCATAGAGCTATGGTGAAATAGGAAATATCTTCCGTTCAAAACTGGAAAGAAGCTTTCTGAGAAACTGCTCTGTGTTCTGTTAATTCATGTCACAGAGTTACATCTTTCCTTCAAGAAGCCTTTCGCTAAGGCTGTTCTTGTGGAATTGGCAAAGTGATATTTGGAAGCCCATAGAGGGCTACGGTGAAAAAGGAAATATCTTCCGTTCAAAACTGGAAAGAAGCTTTCTGAGAAACTGCTCTGTGTTCTGTTAATTCATCTCAGAGTTACATCTTTCCCTTCAAGAAGCCTTTCGCTAAGGCTGTTCTTGTGGAATTGACAAAGGGATATTTGGAAGCCCACAGAGGGCTATGGTGAAAAAGTAAATATCTTCCGTTCAAAACTGGAAAGAAGCTTTCTGAGAAACTGCTCTGTGTTCTGTTAATTCATCTCACAGAGTTACATCTTTCCTTCAAAGCCTTTCGCTAAGGCTGTTCTTGTGGAATTGGCAAAGTGATATTTGGAAGCCCATAGAGGCTACGGTGAAAAAGGAAATACCTTCCGTTCAAAACTGGAAACAAGCTTTCTGAGAAACTGCTCTGTGTTCTGTTAATTCATCTCACAGAGTTACATCTTTCCTTCAAGAAGCCTTTCGCTAAGGCTGTTCTTGTGGAATTGGCAAAGTGATATTTGGAAGCCCATAGAGGGCTACGGTGAAAAAGGAAATATCTTCCGTTCAAAACTGGAAAGAAGCTTTCTGCGAAACTGCTCTGTGTTCTGTTAATTCACCTCACAGAGTTACATCTTTCCCTTCAAGAAGCCTTTCGCTAAGGCTGTTCTTGTGGAATTGGCAAAGGGATATTTGGAAGCCCATAGAGGGCTATGGTGAAAAAGGAAATATCTTCCGTTCAAAACTGGAAAGAAGCTTTCTGAGAAACTGCTCTGTGTTCTGTTAATTCATCTCACAGAGTTACATCTTTACCTTCAAGAAGCCTTTCGCTAAGGCTGTTCTTGTGGAATTGGCAAAGGGATATTGGAAGCCCATAGAGGGCTACGGTGAAAAAGGAAATATCTTCCGTTCAAAACTGGAAAGAAGCTTTCTGAGAAACTGCTCTGTGTTCTGTTAATTCACTCACAGAGTTACATCTTTCCCTTCAAGAAGCCTTTCGCTAAGGTTGATCTTGTGGAATTGGCAAAGGGATATTTGGAAGCCCATAGAGGGCTATGGTGAAATAGGAAATGTCTTCCGTTAAAAACTGGAAAGAAGCTTTCTGAGAAACTGCTCTGTGTTCTGTTAATTCATCTCACAGAGTTACATCTTTCCCTTCAAGAAGCCTTTCGCTAAGGCTGTTCTTGTGGAATTGGCAAAGGGATATTTGGAAGCCCATAGAGGGCTATGGTGAAAAAGTAAATATCTTCCGTTCAAAACTGGAAAGAAGCTTTCTGAGAAACTGCTCTGTGTTCTGTTAATTCATCTCACAGAGTTACATCTTTCCCTTCAAGAAGCCTTTCGCTAAGGGTGTTCTTGTGGAATTGGCAAAGTGATATTAGGAAGCCCATAAAGGGCTATGGTGAAAAAGGAAATATCTTCCGTTGAAAACTTGGAAGAAGCTTTCTGAGAAACTGCTCTGTGTTCTGTTAATTCATCTCACAGAGTTACATCTTTCCCTTCAAGAAGCCTTTCGCTAAGGCTGTTCTTGTGGAATTGGAAAAGTGATATTTGGAAGACCATAGAGGGCTATGGTGAAAAAGGAAATATCTTCCGTTGAAAACTGGAAAGAAGCTTTCTGAGAAACTCCTCTGTGTTCTGTTAATTCACTCGCAGAGTTACATCTTTCCCTTCAAGAAGCCTTTCGCTAAGGTTGATCTTGTGGAATTGGCAAAGGGATATTTGGAAGACCATAGAGGGCTATGGTGAAAAAGGAAATATCTTCCGTTCAAAACTGGAAAGAAGCTTTCTGAGAAACTGCTCTGTGTTCTGTTAATTCATCTCACAGAGTTACATCTTTCCCTTCAAGAAGCCTTTCGCTAAGGCTGTTCTTGTGGAATTGGCAAAGTGATATTTGGAAGCCCATAGAGGGCTACGGTGAAAAAGGAAATATCTTCCGTTCAAAACTGGAAATAAGCTTTCTGAGAAACTGCTCTGTGTTCTGTTAATTCACCTCACAGAGTTACATCTTTCCCTTCAAGAAGCCTTTCGCTAAGGCTGTTCTTGTGGAATTGGCAAAGGATATTTGGAAGCCCATAGAGGCTATGGTGAAAAAGTAAATATCTTCCGTTCAAAACTGGAAAGAAGCTTTCTGAGAAACTGCTCTGTGTTCTGTTAATTCATCTCACAGAGTTACATCTTTACCTTCAAGAAGCCTTTCGCTAAGGCTGTTCTTGTGGAATTGGCAAAGTGATATTTGGAAGCCCATAGAGGGCTACGGTGAAAAAGGAAATACCTTCCGTTCAAAACTGGAAAGAAGCTTTCTGAGAAACTGCTCTGTGTTCTGTTAATTCACCTCGCAGAGTTACATCTTTCCCTTCAAGAAGCTTTTCTCTAAGGCTGTTCTTGTGGAATTGGCAAAGGGATATTTGGAAGCAAATAGAGGGCTACGGTGAAAAAGGAAATATCTTCCGTTGATAACTGGAAAGAAGCTTTCTGAGAAACTGCTCTGTGTTCTGTTAATTCATCTCACAGAGTTACATCTTTCCCTTCCAGAATCCTTTCGCTAAGGTTGTTCTTGTGGAATTGGCAAAGGGATATTTGGAAGCCAATAGAGGGCTATGGTGAAAAAGGAAATATCTTCCGTTCAAAACTGGAAAGAAGCTTTCTGAGAAACTGCTCTGTGTTCTTTTAATTCATCTCACAGAGTTACATCTTTTCCTTCAAGAAGCCTTTTGCTAAGGCTGTTCTTGTGGAATTGGCAAAGTGATATTTGGAAGCCCATAGAGGGCTACGGTGAAAAAGGAAATATCTTCCGTTCAAAACTGGAAATAAGCTTTCTGAGAAACTGCTCTGTGTTCTGTTAATTCACCTCACAGAGTTACATCTTTCCCTTCGAGAAGCCTTTCGCTAAGGTTGTTCTTGTGGAATTGGCAAAGGGATATTTGGAAGCCGATAGAGGGCTATGGTGAAAAAGTAAATATCTTCCGTTCAAAACTGGAAAGAAGCTTTCTGAGAAACTGCTCTGTGTTCTGTTAATTCACTCACAGAGTTACATCTTTCCCTTCAAGAAGCTTTTCGCTAAGGTTGATCTTGTGGAATTGGCAAAGGGATATTTGGAAGCCCATAGAGGGCTACGGTGAAAAAGGAAATATCTTCCGTTCAAAACTGGAAAGAAGCTTTCTGAGAAACTGCTCTGTGTTCTGTTAATTCATCTCACAGAGTTACATCTTTCCCTTCAAGAACCCTTTCGCTAAGCCTGTTCTTGTGGAATTGGCAAAGTGATATTAGGAAGCCCATAAAGGGCTATGGTGAAAAAGGAAATATCTTCCGTTCAAAACTGGAAACAAGCTTTCTGAGAAACTGCTCTGTGTTCTGTTAATTCACCTCACAGAGTTACATCTTTCCCTTCAAGAAGCCTTTCGCTAAGGCTGTTCTTGTGGAATTGGCAAAGGGATATTTGGAAGCCCATAGAGGGCTATGGTGAAAAAGGAAATATCTTCCGTTCAAAACTGGAAAGAAGCTTTCTGAGAAACTGCTCTGTGTTCTTTTAATTCATCTCACAGAGTTACATCTTTCCCTTCAAGAAGCCTTTCGCTAAGGCTGTTCTTGTGGAATTGGCAAAGGATATTTGGAAGCCCATAGAGGGCTATGGTGAAAAAGTAAATATCTTCCGTTCAAAACTGGAAAGAAGCTTTCTGAGAAACTGCTCTGTGTTCTGTTAATTCATCTCACAGAGTTACATCTTTACCTTCAAGAAGCCTTTCGCTAAGGTTGTTCTTGTGGAATTGGCAAAGTGATATTTGGAAGCCCATAGAGGGCTACGGTGAAAAAGGAAATATCTTCCGTTCAAAACTGGAAAGAAGCTTTCTGAGAAACTGCTCTGTGTTCTGTTAATTCATCTCACAGAGTTACATCTTTCCTTCAAGAAGCCTTTCGCTAAGGCTGTTCTTGTGGAATTGGCAAAGTGATATTTGGAAGCCCATAGAGGGCTACGGTGAAAAAGGAAATATCTTCCGTTCAAAACTGGAAATAAGCTTTCTGAGAAACTGCTCTGTGTTCTGTTAATTCACCTCACAGAGTTACATCTTTCCCTTCAAGAAGCCTTTCGCTAAGGCTGTTCTTGTGGAATTGGCAAAGGGATATTTGGAAGCCCATAGAGGGCTATGGTGAAAAAGTAAATATCTTCCGTTCAAAACTGGAAAGAAGCTTTCTGAGAAACTGCTCTGTGTTCTGTTAATTCATCTCACAGAGTTACATCTTTCCCTTCAAGAAGCCTTTCGCTAAGGGTGTTCTTGTGGAATTGGCAAAGTGATATTAGGAAGCCCATAAAGGGCTATGGTGAAAAAGGAAATATCTTCCGTTCAAAACTGGAAAGAAGCTTTCTGAGAAACTGCTCTGTGTTCTGTTAATTCATCTCACAGAGTTACATCTTTCCCTTCAAGAAGCCTTTCGCTAAGGCTGTTCTTGTGGAATTGGCAAAGTGATATTTGGAAGACCATAGAGGGCTATGGTGAAAAAGGAAATATCTTCCGTTGAAAACTGGAAAGAAGCTTTCTGAGAAACTCCTCTGTGTTCTGTTAATTCACTCGCAGAGTTACATCTTTCCCTTCAAGAAGCCTTTCGCTAAGGTTGTTCTTGTGGAATTGGCAAAGGGATATTTGGAAGACCATAGAGGGCTATGGTGAAATAGGAAATACCTTCCGTTCAAAACTGGAAAGAAGCTTTCTGAGAAACTGCTCTGTGTTCTGTTAATTCATGTTACAGAGTTACATCTTTCCCTTCAAGAAGCCTTTCGCTAAGGCTGTTCTTGTGGAATTGACAAAGGGATATTTGGAAGCCCATAGAGGGCTATGGTGAAAAAGTAAATATCTTCCGTTCAAAACTGGAAAGAAGCTTTCTGAGAAACTGCTCTGTGTTCTGTTAATTCATCTCACAGAGTTACATCTTTACCTTCAAGAAGCCTTTCGCTAAGGCTGTTCTTGTGGAATTGGCAAAGTGATATTTGGAAGCCCCTAGAGGGCTATGGTGAAAAAGGAAATATCTTCCGTTGAAAACTGAAAAAAGCTTTCTGAGAAACTGCTCTGTGTTCTGTTAATTCATGTTACAGAGTTACATCTTTCCCTTCAAGAAGCCTTTCGCTAAGGCTGTTCTTGTGGAATTGACAAAGGGATATTTGGAAGCCCATAGAGGGCTATGGTGAAAAAGTAAATATCTTCCGTTCAAAACTGGAAAGAAGCTTTCTGAGAAACTGCTCTGTGTTCTGTTAATTCATATCACAGAGTTACATCTTTACCTTCAAGAAGCCTTTCGCTAAGGCTGTTCTTGTGGAATTGGCAAAGTGATATTTGGAAGCCCCTAGAGGGCTATGGTGAAAAAGGAAATATCTTCCGTTGAAAACTGAAAAGAAGCTTTCTGAGAAACTGCTCTGTGTTCTGTTAATTCATCTCACAGAGTTACATCTTTCCCTTCAAGAAGCCTTTCGCTAAGGCTGTTTTTGTGGAATTGGCAAAGTGATATTTGGAAGCCCATAGAGGGCTATGCTGAAAAAGGAAATATCTTCCGTTCAAAACTGGAAAGAAGCTTTCTGAGAAACTGCTCTGTGTTCTTTTAATTCATCTCACAGAGTTACATCTTTCCCTTCAAGAAGCCTTTCGCTAAGGCTGTTCTTGTGGAATTAGCAAAGGGATATTTGGAAGCCCATAGAGGCTATGGTGAAAAAGGAAATATCTTCCGTTCAAAACTGGAAAGAAGCTTTCTGAGAAACTGCTCTGTGTTCTGTTAATTCATCTCACAGAGTTACATCTTTCCCTTCAAGAAGCCTTTCGCTAAGGCTGTTCTTGTGGAATTGGCATAGTGATATTAGGAAGCCCATAAAGGGCTATGGTGAAAAAGGAAATATCTTCCGTTCAAAACTGGAAAGAAGCTTTCTGAGAAACTGCTCTGTGTTCTGTTAATTCATATCACAGAGTTACATCTTTCCCTTCAAGAAGCCTTTCGCTAAGGCTGTTCTTGTGGAATTGGCAAAGTGATATTTGGAAGCCCATAGAGGGCTATGGTGAAAAAGGAAATATCTTCCGTTCAAAACTGGAAAGAAGCTTTCTGAGAAACTGCTCTGTGTTCTGTTAATTCATCTCACAGAGTTACATCTTTCCTTCAAGAAGCTTTTCTCTAAGGCTGTTCTTGTGGAATTGGCAAAGGATATTTGGAAGCCCATAGAGGCTATGGTGAAAAAGGAAATATCTTCCGTTGATAACTGGAAAGAAACTTTCTGAGAAACTGCTCTGTGTTCTGTTAATTCATCTCACAGAGTTACATCTTTCCCTTCAGAATCCTTTTGCTAAGGTTGTTCTTGTGGAATTGGCAAAGGGATATTTGGAAGCCCAGAGGGCTATGGTGAAAAAGTAAATATCTTCCGTTCAAAACTGGAAAGAAGCTTTCTGAGAAACTGCTCTGTGTTCTTTTAATTCATCTCACAGAGTTACATCTTTCCTTCAGAAGCCTTTCGCTAAGGCTGTTCTTGTGGAATTGGCAAAGTGATATTTGGAAGCCCAGAGGGCTATGGTGAAAGAGGAAATATCTTCCGTTCAAAACTGGAAAAAGCTTTCTGAGAAACTGCTCTGTGTTCTGTTAATTCATCTCACAGAGTTACATCTTTCCCTTCAAGAAGCCTTTCGCTAAGGCTGTTGTTGTGGAATTGGCAAAGTGATATTAGGAAGCCCATAAAGGGCTATGGTGAAAAATATCTTCCGTTCAAAACTGGAAAGAAGCTTTCTGAGAAACTGCTCTGTGTTCTGTTAATTCATCTCACAGAGTTACATCTTTCCTTCAAGAAGCCTTCGCTAAGGCTGTTCTTGTGGAATTGGCAAACTGATATTTGGAAGCCCATAGAGGGCTATGGTGAAAAAGGAAATATCTTCCGTTCAAAACTGGAAAGAAGCTTTCTGAGAAACTGCTCTGTGTTCTGTTAATTCACCTCACAGAGTTACATCTTTCCCTTCAAGAAGCCTTTCGCTAAGGCTGTTCTTGTGGAATTGGCAAAGGGATATTTGGAAGCCCATAGAGGGCTACGGTGAAAAAGGAAATATCTTCCGTTCAAAACTGGAAAGAAGCTTTCTGAGAAACTGCTCTGTGTTCTGTTAATTCATCTCACAGAGTTACATCTTTACCTTCAAGAAGCCTTTCGCTAAGGCTGTTCTTGTGGAATTGGCAAAGGGATATTGGAAGCCCATAGAGGGCTACGGTGAAAAAGGAAATATCTTCCGTTCAAAACTGGAAATAAGCTTTCTGAGAAACTGCTCTGTGTTCTGTTAATTCACTCACAGAGTTACATCTTTCCTTCAAGAAGCCTTTCGCTAAGGTTGATCTTGTGGAATTGGCAAAGGATATTTGGAAGACCATAGAGGGCTATGGTGAAATAGGAAATGTCTTCCGTTAAAACTGGAAAGAAGCTTGAGAAACTGCTCTGTGTTCTGTTAATTCACCTCACAGAGTTACATCTTTACCTTCAAGAAGCCTTTCGCTAAGGGTGTTCTTGTGGAATTGGCAAAGTGATATTTGGAAGCCCATAGAGGGCTACGGTGAAAAAGGAAATATCTTCCGTTCAAAACTGGAAATAAGCTTTCTGAGAAACTGCTCTGTGTTCTGTTAATTCATCTCACAGAGTTACATCTTTCCCTTCAAGAAGCCTTTCGCTAAGGCTGTTCTTGTGGAATTGGCAAAGGGATATTTGGAAGCAAATAGAGGGCTATGGTGAAATAGGAAATGTCTTCCGTTCAAAACTGGAAAGAAGCTTTCTGAGAAACTGCTCTGTGTTCTGTTAATTCATCTCACAGAGTTACATCTTTCCCTTCCAGAATCCTTTTGCTAAGGTTGTTCTTGTGGAATTGGCAAAGGGATATTTGGAGGCCCATAGAGGGCTATGGTGAAAAAGGAAATATCTTCCGTTCAAAACTGGAAATAAGCTTTCTGAGAAACTGCTCTGTGTTCTTTTAATTCATCTCACAGAGTTACATCTTTTCCTTCAAGAAGCCTTTCGCTAAGGCTGTTCTTGTGGAATTGGCAAAGGGATATTTGGAAGCCCAGAGAGGGCTATGGTGAAAGAGGAAATATCTTCCGTTCAAAACTGGAAATAAGCTTTCTGAGGAACTACTCTGTGTTCTTTTAATTCATCTCACAGAGTTACATCTTTCCCTTCAAGAAGCCTTTCGCTAAGGCTGTTGTTGTGGAATTGGCAAAGTGATATTAGGAAGCCCATAAAGGGCTATGGTGAAAAAGGAAATATCTTCCGTTCAAAACTGGAAAGAAGCTTTCTGAGAAACTGCTCTGTGTTCTGTTAATTCACTCACAGAGTTACATCTTTCCTTCAAAAGCCTTTCGCTAAGGTTGATCTTGTGGAATTGGCAAAGGGATATTTGGAAGACCATAGAGGGCTATGGTGAAATAGGAAATATCTTCCGTTCAAAACTGGAAAGAAGCTTTCTGAGAAACTGCTCTGTGTTCTGTTAATTCATCTCACAGGTTACATCTTTCCTTCAAGAAGCCTTTCGCTAAGGCTGTTCTTGTGGAATTGGCACAGTGATATTTGGAAGCCCATAGAGGCTACGGTGAAAAAGGAAATATCTTCCATTCAAAACTGGAAATAAGCTTTCTGAGAAACTGCTCTGTGTTCTGTTAATTCACCTCACAGAGTTACATCTTTCCTTCAAGAAGCCTTTCGCTAAGGCTGTTCTTGTGGAATTGGCAAAGGATATTTGGAAGCCCAGAGGGCTATGGTGAAAAAGTAAATATCTTCCGTTCAAAACTGGAAAAAGCTTTCTGAGAAACTGCTCTGTGTTCTGTTAATTCACTCACAGAGTTACATCTTTCCTTCAAGAAGCTTTTCGCTAAGGTTGATCTTGTGGAATTGGCAAAGGGATATTTGGAAGCCCATAGAGGCTATGGTGAAATAGGAAATGTCTTCCGTTAAAACTGGAAAGAAGCTTTCTGAGAAACTGCTCTGTGTTCTGTTAATTCATCTCACAGGTTACATCTTTCCTTCAAGAACCCTTTCGCTAAGCCTGTTCTTGTGGAATTGGCAAAGTGATATTAGGAAGCCCATAAGGGCTATGGTGAAAAAGGAAATACCTTCCGTTCAAAACTGGAAAGAAGCTTTCTGAGAAACTGCTCTGTGTTCTGTTAATTCATCTCACAGAGTTACATCTTTCCCTTCAAAAGCCTTTCGCTAAGGTTGTTCTTGTGGAATTGGCAAAGGATATTTGGAAGCCCATAGAGGGCTATGGTGAAAAAGGAAATATCTTCCGTTCAAAACTGGAAAGAAGCTTTCTGAGAAACTGCTCTGTGTTCTGTTAATTCATCTCACAGAGTTACATCTTTTCCTTCAAGAAGCCTTTCGCTAAGGCTGTTCTTGTGGAATTGGCAAAGGGATATTTGGAAGCCCATAGAGGGCTATGGTGAAAGAGGAAATATCTTCCGTTCAAAACTGGAAAGAAGCTTTCTGAGAAACTACTCTGTGTTCTTTTAATTCATCTCACACAGTTACATCTTTCCCTTCAAGAAGCCTTTCGCTAAGGCTGTTGTTGTGGAATTGGCAAAGTGATATTAGGAAGCCCATAAAGGGCTATGGTGAAAAAGGAAATATCTTCCGTTCAAAACTGGAAAGAAGCTTTCTGAGAAACTGCTCTGTGTTCTGTTAATTCATCTCACAGAGTTACATCTTTCCCTTCAAGAAGCCTTTCGCTAAGGCTGTTCTTGTGGAATTGGCAAAGTGATATTTGGAAGCCCATAGAGGGCTATGGTGATAAAGGAAATAACTTCCGTTGAAAACTGGAAAGAAGCTTTCTGAGAAACTGTTCTGTGTTCTGTTAATTCACTCACAGAGTTACATCTTTCCCTTCAAGAAGCTTTTCGCTAAGGTTGATCTTGTGGAATTGGCAAAGGGATATTTGGAAGACCATAGAGGGCTATGGTGAAATAGGAAATGTCTTCCGTTAAAAACTGGAAAGAAGCTTTCTGAGAAACTGCTCTGTGTTCTGTTAATTCATCTCACAGAGTTACATCTTTCCCTTCAAGAAGCCTTTCGCTAAGGCTGTTCTTGTGGAATTAGCAAAGTGATATTTGGAAGCCCATAGAGGCTACGGTGAAAAAGGAAATATCTTCCGTTCAAAACTGGAAAAAGCTTTCTGAAACTGCTCTGTGTTCTGTTAATTCACCTCACAGAGTTACATCTTTCCTTCAAAAGCCTTCGCTAAGGCTGTTCTTGTGGAATTGGCAAGGGATATTTGGAAGCCCATAAAGGGCTATGGTGAAAAGGAAATATCTTCCTTTCAAAACTGGAAAGAAACTTTCTGAGAAACTGCTCTGTGTTCTGTTAATTCATCTCACAGAGTTACATCTTTACCTTCAAAAGCCTTTCGCTAAGGCTGTTCTTGTGGAATTGGCAAAGGATATTGGAAGCCCATAGAGGCTACGGTGAAAAGAAATATCTTCCGTTCAAAACTGGAAAGAAGCTTTCTGAGAAACTGCTCTGTGTTCTGTTAATTCACTCACAGAGGTTACATCTTTCCTTCAAGAAGCCTTTCGCTAAGGTTGATATTGTGGAATTGGCAAAGGGATATTTGGAAGCCCATAAAGGGCTATGGTGAAATAGGAAATATCTTCGTTCAAAACTGGAAAGAAGCTTTCTGAAACTGCTCTGTGTTCTGTTAATTCATCTCACAGGTTACATCTTTCCTTCAAGAAGCCTTTGCTAAGGCTGTTCTTGTGGAATTAGCAAAGGATATTTGGAAGCCCATAGAGGGCTATGCTGAAAAAGTAAATATCTTCCTTTCAAAACTGGAAAGAAGCTTTCTGAAACTGCTCTGTGTTCTGTTAATTCACTCACAGAGTTACATCTTTCCTTCAAAAGCCTTTCGCTAAGGCTGTTCTTGTGGAATTAGCAAAGGATATTTGGAAGCCCATAGAGGCTACGGTGAAAAAGGAAATATCTTCCGTTCAAAACTGGAAATAAGCTTTCTGAGAAACTGCTCTGTGTTCTGTTAATTCACCTCACAGAGTTACATCTTTCCTTCAGAATCCTTTCGCTAAGGCTGTTCTTGTGGAATTGGCAAAGGGATATTTGGAAGCCCATAGAGGGCTATGGTGAAAAAGTAAATATCTTCCGTTCAAAACTGGAAAAAGCTTTCTGAGAACTGCTCTGTGTTCTGTTAATTCATCTCACAGGTTACATCTTTACCTTCAAGAAGCCTTTCGCTAAGGCTGTTCTTGTGGAATTGGCAAAGTGATATTTGGAAGCCCATAGAGGGCTATGGTGAAAAGGAAATATCTTCCGTTGAAAACTGGAAAAAGCTTTCTGAGAAACTGCTCTGTGTTCTGTTAATTCATCTCACAGAGTTACATCTTTCCTTCAAAAGCCTTTCGCTAAGGCTGTTGTTGTGGAATTGGCAAAGTGATATTTGGAAGCCCATAGAGGGCTATGGTGAAAAGGAAATATCTTCCGTTCAAAACTGGAAAAAGCTTTCTGAGAAACTGCTCTGTGTTCTTTTAATTCATCTCACAGAGTTACATCTTTCCTTCAAGAAGCCTTTCGCTAAGGTTGTTCTTGTGGAATTAGCAAAGGGATATTTGGAAGCCCATAGAGGGCTATGGTGAAAAAATATCTTCCGTTCAAAACTGGAAAGAAGCTTTCTGAGAAACTGCTCTGTGTTCTGTTAATTCATCTCACAGGTTACATCTTTCCTTCAAGAAGCCTTTCGCTAAGCTGTTCTTGTGGAATTAG